>JBBIGC010163900.1:0-16312 GCA_037576955.1 Lepidarchus adonis
ACACACACACACACACACACACACACACACACACACACACACACACACACACACACACACACACAGACACACTCACAAACACAAAAACACACAAACACAAAAACACACACACAAAAACACAAACACAGACACACTCACACAGACACACATACACAAACACACACACACTCATACACAGACAAAAACACAAACACAGACACAAACATAAACATAAACACACACACACACAGACACACACCCACAGGTTAAGTGATTATTGAGGAGGCTTTAGTGACAGTAGGTATGCGAGTGTGCACCTGTGTGTGTCCCAGTTTTGAGGTAAAAACTTCAGGCCCAACGAAACACTCCTGACATTGTGTTTATTCACAGAATCTCTGTGCTTCATGCTTTAACTGATAGGGGAAAACATATGTAATGTTATTAATACAGTATTTAATAATATACATTTAATAATGAAAAAGTACAGATTGGCAAAAAACATTAAAACCAACAATACTGAGCCGATCCCCCATGCTGTGTGTTCTGACCCCTTTCTATTAGAACCAGCATGAACCAGCTCCTTGGACCAGACAGACTAGCCATCTCACATCAATGAGCCTTGGGTGCCCATAACCTTATTGCCAATTCACCGGTTCTCCTTCACTGGACCACTTTTAGTAGGAATTAACAACGACACCCCCAACCCCCACCCCCCGCCCTAAAAAAAAGGCCTCAGTTCTCTGTCCATCACAAGGCAAGTTCAAACACAGAGGACAACGGAAAAAAACCTATAAAATAAAGTTACAATTAATAAAAAAATGAAATGAAAATTAGAATACTATCCTTAAAAAGTAGATAAAAGAAAGAGAAAAGGCATCAATCTATCTATCTATCTATCTATCTATCTATCTATCTATCTATCTATCTATCTATCTATCTATCTATCTATCTATCTACTTATCTGCGTGTCTGTTCGTGTGTCTGTCTGTCTGTCTGTCTGTCTGTCTATCTATCTGCCTCTCTCTGTCGATCTATAGCTAAATGCAAAATTTCAGTTTTTCTTTTATTTCATAAATGTACAAAATGGTCTAAAACTCTGTTCTTTCATGTGGTTTAGAAAAATTTAAGCAGCAGTATCAGGCTGCAACATAACAACACTGAAAAAGAGAAGGGGTCAGAATACTTTCTGAGTCCACCATGTAAAATATTTGTGAAATATTAATATTACATACATCTATACAAGCATATATATAAAATATAAAATAAAAATATAAAAGCACATGGGCCATATTCTGATGAGGGAGATAAAAACAAACCAGTGTGTGCGTGAGTCTGTGTGTGTTTATTGCCTCAGTGAGGCGTGTGTAGGGTAAAGAGCTCATTATCTGAGCTTTGCTGTAAAACCATTATGAAACTGGAGGGTTGCTGCAATTTGTCCACCATTAAATGTCATGTGAGTGAATAGTGGAGCGAAGACACAGCTTATCCACGGTATGTTCACGTCCTGCTCACGTACATCGCTCACTGCCAACATCAAATAGCCTGCCTTCTGATAAAAAAACTTCCACTGAGATAAGAACAGCTCTTCTTTATGGCAGAACATTATCAGGTGGTAATATAATGATATTCAGCACTTTTGAGCCATTATTCAAAGCATTCAGTGGTGTGTGTTTGAGAAGAAACACAAAAGCACAAGAGCAGCAGAAAAGAGGAGACGGAAGGGAATGTTAATACAACATGACAGCTGAATGTTGCTTAAGTCTGGACCTCAGCCAGAGGAAGAGCTGCAGACACGCTCACCTGTAGTACACACCTGTAACTGCATTAATACAGCAGTATGATCACTAGTATAAAATATACTCTTTAATGGAAACAGTGTCTTCAGATGGAGTGTAAATAAACAGTATTAAAGACAACGCACTGGTGCCCAGGTTGGGGAATGAACTTCACCTGGAGGTCTACAGCAACAAAAATCTCACAAAGAAATGTGCTTACACTCCACAGGGGTGTAAATCACAAATGTCCACTATCCAATCCTACATCCATTATTTTAGCCACAAATACAATCATTTTTGATAACTTAAAATTTATAACACTTTTTGTGATTTGGTTCAATACTGGTCTGCGATCTGTATGAAAAGGGAAGACATTTTACACAAACTACTATATTTCCATCAACTCACTTATGCAAACAGATTATAATCTGAACATTTTATTATTAAATGACAAATACAGTGATGTAGTCATAAACAAAAGCAACTTCTTAGTGAAAAACACTGCCTACAATAAAATTAACTGTGGAATGAACACACATAATGATTTTCATGTTTGAGATTAGATTATTTTTGATTAGAATAGAATAGAGATTTATTGATATCATAATGATATTATATATATATATACCTGGCAATTAACAGGTGAGTTGATCCAGGTGCGTTTGATCAGAGAAATCACCAAACTATGCTGGTCAGTGGTCCTCCAGGACCGGAGCTGGACACCCCTGCATTAATGGCTTTATTTAAGGTGGAACTGCATGACTGATGGATTCAGTCTGACCTTTGAAGGTTGTGCTAGTGTCTCAAAATAGCAATTAACAGTTAAAACCAGGAAATATTTTTAAGAAGCGAGTCTCACTGCACAATACAGTTAATTATTACTGAACGCAAAACAAGCCACAATACAATAATTATTTGTATGTAGTTCATTGAAGGTTGGAGGAGATACAACAGTTATTATTGTTATTATTATTATTATTTGTTGGTTTGTTTGTTCGTTAGTTCTTTTGTTTTTCAAACTTATCCACTTCAGGTCATAGGGAGCTAGAGTCGATCCCAAGTTACTATAGACACAAAGCAGGGTTCATTCTTGACAGGAAGCCAACTCATCACAGGGCAACACATAGACCATTAACACACACACACTCACACCTATAGGTGATGTAGAGTAGCCAGTCGACCTAAACCACAAGACTTTGGACAGTGGGAGGAAACCAGAGAACCTGGTGGAAACCCACACAAACACATGGAGAGCTTGTTCACTCCACACAGAAAGACACCTATGGCCGACCCGGGGATCGAACCCAGGACCTTCTTGCTGTGAGGCGACAGCGCTAATCACCCTTATTATTCTTAGTATTATTGGGGCCCAGCATTGACAGAGGGTCCTATCTAAAAATAATATTATATAATAGTGATGTCTAATATTAAATACCTTTCTATGGCCCCAAATTTCTAACAGCATCCCTGGTCATCACACAAAAATGTGCTGTTAAGCCAAAGAGATCCATACCTCTGCTGAGTCTCCATTATTGAGCTCAAGCTGCTGCGCCTCCCTCTGTGGATACGCAGGCTGCGTGTGAGGCCTTCGCGACCCCAGACTTCCAATCCTCATGGGCGTTCTAGCTGAAGCTGTATGAAGACCTACGGGCAGTGATGTTGTGTAGCAACGTCTGCGAGCTCCAGCATCCAGGCTTTTCTTCTGGAAAGGAGATCCTCTCTGTGTCCACTGCGGCTCAATTCTCCCTACATCCTGATCCACTGAGGTTCCATGTGTGGCTGTGGACGAACACCCAGTTCCCTGAGCCACAGAGAAACACAAGGATGATGAGGAGCATATTGACGGTGCTGGAGAAGAAGGTGAATGCTGTAGATCTTTTTCAGGTTGTGAAGTAACAGTGAGTGTGAGGGAAACTTCAGAGGTCAACACACTTGACCTGGAGGCCTGTGGGCTGCCCACATTAGACAAATCCACACCCGAGTCTTCAGATTCAGACCTTTGGGTGGTTCCTGCGATCCTGATGGAATCTGCAGAAGTAGAATCGCTGCCGCTGGCATCCTGTTGCTTCTCCGAAGCTTCGTCTGAGTAACAAGAGGCTTCTAGGTAACCGTCAGCTGCCCAGTTCTCCAGCATACATCCAAAATTCCTGTACAGGTTCATCCTTCCATGGCTTTCTTGATCCAAATGATTTTCTTATCCTGGAAGGCACGTCTGACCCAGTTCTATTTCTCTAAACTCTCCCACGCGACTCCTGTCCCACCTGACAGGTGATGACTGACTGCAGCCACCAGGAAGTGCACCTAAGCCTTTTGACAGAATTCAAAGCATCCTCCACAAGCTCCGCCTGCATTCCTCTGCACGTCCCATGGCTCTCAGCGGATCTGAGCTGTAAGAAACCACACGTTTTCCCCATCTTCCCTCCAAGGTTCTCCTTCAACTGCCTGATCTGTCCCAACATGTTCAAACGCCCCAGTTCTCTGAATTCTCAACGACACACCGAAACTGCAACTGTGCAGAAAGCAGCACTGAAACTCATTAAGAACGTCTTGTAGAACCAAAAACAGTTCTATAAAATACCACAAAAAAGGCACGTAGAGGTTCCTCAAACTCCCAGATTACATTAGTCTCTAAAGAACCCTCCATCAAAATGTTTTAAGGGATTTTAAGGGCTCTAAAGAACCGCTTTTGGCCTTTTGAGGAACGTAGAAGTACATTCCTAGTACGTTCCTATCCCATACAATATGGTTTCCATTATACTCACTAAAATTCTTCAAGGGTTCTTTAGTAAAGATCATCGAATAATCAGCCGTAACATTAAGACCGCCTGACTAATAGTGAGTAGGTCCCACTCATGATGCTGAAACAGTCCTGACCCATTTCTGTCAGAAGCCTTTTGGGATCAGACCACAATTCCCACATGCATCAGTGAGCCTTGGGCGCCCATGACCTAGTGCACACCTGGAATGCTCCACATGACCTGCTAATCTTGAGATGCTCTTGCCATCACAGTAAGGCCCTCGGATCCTTTCACTCCTGCTTCTAGGAGAACTACAACAAGATCTGAATGTTCCCTTGCTGCCTAATATACAGTATTCCATCAATTTTGTTTCAAGAGAGTTTTATTGTCAATACAACAGTAACACAGTACACAGTGTTATGAATTGCCATTTCACACAGCCCCACACCTTGGTGCATTTGTAAAGAAAAGTGTAATGTAAAAATATATAAAATATGTACAAATATACAAAGAGGTACAATTAAATACTCATCTATAAGTAAATAAACTATAATAAAAACTAGCTATACATACTATATTAAAAAGAAAATAACTAAAAATCAAGATCTGTACACTTACACAGAAGGACAGAGACAAACCCATTGTCGGCTGAAGCCAATCCCAGCTGACTACAGGTCCATCTATAGGCAATGTAGAGTCAACCTGAACCACAAACCTTTGGACAATGGGAGGAAACTTATAGTCACTTTCACTAATTCACTGCAAAAAGTCAAATTAAACATGATCTGCATAATGGGCAGCTTACAGTGTCAGATTGACAAATATTTACACACAAATATATATTTGACAAATTACGTAATTTATACATAAACTCCACCTATTCACCTCAGTCTGTCAGAACACACAGCTCATGATAATGTCAGTCTTTCCCAGCAGTTCTCACAGTAGCTTTCAGAAAACAGTGATGCAGTACTGTATTTTAAATCAGGAAGTATGAACATTAAGATTTCGTTCTATTTTTACCAATTACCATATATACAAATATCCATTCCCAAATATCTAAAAAATGCTTAATCATTATAACAACAACAACAACAATAATAATAACAATAATAATAATAATAATGTATGTCCCCAATGATAGGCCGTCCCATTTTATAAGCCAAAGTAAATGCTTGCTTATGTTTAAAAAATATAAGCTTCCCCATGTTATTAGCTGCAGCATTAATGAATTTACCGATCTGAAGTAGTAGAAGCATCTAACTTGAAGCCTTTGCAGCTCAATACCAGTGACATTATACTGCAGTTGAGCATAAACAATTAAATTGATAAAATTCTGATATCACACCACAATACAGGAACTACACTGCTTTTGACGAACACGTGTCCGACATCATCAGCGACAGCAAAGCAGCACAGGTTGTGATTGACAGCGTTTACAGATCTGAGTTTGAAGGATTTGAATAAAGATAAGTATTATATTAGCATTTCAGTGTTGCTAATTTTATACTGAAGACTTTACATGTAGACGGATGATTGACAGTGCTTTACTGCAGCACCAACTCCCTGCAGTTGTTCAACGAAAAAAATGATCTTTTCCAGCCAACAATAAACTTTTGTTCCTTTTATTTCTGTTAAATTCAGCTTGTATTAGACACTAGGATGTAATGTAATGTAGCAAATGGTTGAAAAAGTCAGCGTTGATTAAGTGAGAACATCGTCAATTTGCTTAGCATTGCTTTTCAAACTGTTCATCACTGCAGTAAAAAGTACATTTAAATTCAGCTAATCATTTAGGGCTAGCATCTTTTTGTACCGAATTATACTTTTAATGAATGTGTTTTCATGTTTGTAGATAGGACGCCCCATTTAAACAACACACACCCAACACCAGGTTTGTAAAATCAATGTATAAACTGCTGCTTATCATTGGGGAAATATGGTAATAATAATACTACTAATAATAAATACTGTATTAATCCCTAAGGGGAAATTCATATCTGTGCTTTTCCCATCAGAGGCAGTGAGAATGCACATCCGGATGAGTGGGCAGCCACTGTTGCGGCATCAGGGGAGCAGTGGGGGTTCAACAGATCATGGGGTCTCCAGCCTGCTACTAGTTCTGGGAATCGAACTCTTCAGTCACAGACCCACTTCTCTGCCCTTTAAGGTTCCTTTTAATTTCAGGTAGTGGGGAAGATGAGACTTTGGGCACAAGGCAGGGTTCACCCTGAACAGGAGGTCAACCAATCACAAGAAAACACAGAAGCTGAACACAGGACCTTCTTGCGGTGAGGCGACAGCGCTAACCCTTGCCTTACTGTACCGCACTATATACAAATAATGATTAAATAATAAACTGAAATGGCTAAAATAGAAACATCTGTGTGACCTTTGATCCATAGAACATGAGTTTTAGTAGTTTTTGTTACTGTGTTTAACGTGCTTGGGATCTTCGAAGGGCTTAAGACCAGGCAGATGTGCTGGGAGCTGAACATGAACTACCTAACTGGAGCTTCATGAGGGTTTGGGTGAGTCTGAGTGTGAAACAGAACTGAAGTTATGACAAAAAAGACCCACGAATTGCACAACCATCAAATATGTGTAGAGCTGGTGCACAGCGTTCCTGATGACTGATAACGTCCGCATTCCTGTGTGTGCAAGTGAAATACCTACACACCTACTAACAGTGTGCGAGTGTGTGTTGTGCATGTGTGTGTGCATGTGTGTGTGCATGTGTGTGTGAATGCCAGAAGTGAGTAGTTATTAGTCATCTACTCAATTCCATGTACTGAAAGGAAAACGTTTGAACTCCCACAGTCAAATGCCATGTTTTGTTCACATCATCTACAGAAAACACACTTCAGTTATAACAATTTTCTGCAACCTGCTTCAATTACCTTTTCCCACAGATCCTTTAACAATTATTTCGCTTTCCCCACGACTTAGAATCCAAAAAACATCAGTGCAGCACTGGATGAAAGATGAAGGGTCTGTCAGGAGTCCAGAAACTCATTGACCTTTTATACTCACCTACTAATTACAATCAAACAGATCACAGGCGAAGATTGTGCCTTTAATAACCATAACCATAACCATAAATGGCTTCAGCCAAACACTAACCATGAGTGAAAGAAAAGTTTTTGTGTTATCATTCATATTCTCTAAAAAATGGGCAACAAATCATAAATTCTGTCAGGGTATGTAAACTTATGAGCACAATTGATATACAGTGTATATAGGCTTGAATTGACAAAGGGAAAATGATGGAGGACACACCAGTACTTGCTCGAATCAGGGCAAAGCCCTACGCTTTATTAACACAATTACCACAAATTAGTCCCACAACACATACACACAAAATAACCCCCAAACAACAGTTAACCCAAACATAGTCCCAAAAATACACTAAATAGGACTCCCAGGGCGTTAAACCTCAGCTCCACTACAATGCCCCCACCTTAGTCGTGGCTGTCCCCAGGCACTCAGTCTAGTCCACAGTCTTGTGGTGCTGGGGTCTTCCCCTAACTCTCTTGGGCCTTCTTCCCACAGCCAACTCAACAGGAGCCGAACACTGAGGGGCCCAGAGCTCATCCTTGCCCCGAGCCCCCATGTTAGTTGCTGCCAGGGTGGTAGGGTGCCTCTGGTTACGGGGGACAGGCCAATCGCTAAGCCCACAAGCGTCCTGGGCCCCTTGTCGAACCCTGACACGTAGCGGTTTTCCCTGTCAGTCACAGAAAACAGCCCCTTTTTGGCAGCAAACCCGGCACAACCAACTGAAGTGTAAGGTTCACAACAACCCTAAGGTGCTGCAACAGATCCAACCCCACAATGCAGCGATCCTGGATCCCCACCACTGCAAACGTGTGGTTGAGCATAACCAAATCGAGCGTCACATGTACTGTTCTAAACCCAGCCATGGCCATGCACTCGTCTGTTACTGTGGTGATCCAACTGTCTGGCACCGCTTGGTCCAGCACCGGCCCCGGGTTCTCTGCGTACATCTGCTCCTTGCAGAGGAGGAACAGTGGACGACATTCAACACAGTTAAGCCAGCAGTCTACATACAGTCTGGCCTGGCTCACCCGTGCTAAACCAAAGTGTAGACGGCGAGCTCCCTTTCTCGACACCTCGTTGTCCAAGGGCTGGGCAATGGCGTTCACTGCAGGAAAAAAACAGTGCAGATCTGCTCCAGTCATGCTGTTTGCAGCCCTTCTCAACCACGGTGACCTCGTCACCTCCTCGTCCTTGATGCGCTGAACCCGCTCTGCCATGTCGCTCTGGTGTTGCTTTGTCCCCAGGATGTGTTTGACCCTTTCTGCTGCATCGACTGCTTCCTGCCACAAGCAGGAGCCACGCAAAAAAGCCTGCAGCACTGTCGGGGACCTGAGGTAGCCACTCCTCACCAGTTGGGGCAAGTTGGCGACGTTGGAGGGAGCCGAGTTTGGCGGCTTCCAGCAGCACATGCTCAAAGTGGTGCTGCAGTGCACTTTCTATCTCAGTCCAATTCATGCTGTTAGAGGTCCTCCACAACTTCCAGTGCCCTCCCCTCTAGAGCCAACGCCACATGAACTCTCTGCCATTTCTGTTGAACTCCAACCGCTGAACGCCGCCATCAGCAGTACAGTTCATGGGACTCCAGTATTATCATAAAGCATTTCGTAGGCATTGAACTACATTCTATTACCGTATATAACAGACAAACCCTGCAAAAAAAGGAAGTCAGTGCCTTAAACACGACCCTCCGTGATTCGTTACTATACATCGCCATCGTCGCCTCTCGCCACATTTAGGGCCCAGACTGTTGTAGCACCTGCACTGTTTTTATGACTAAGAAGATTGTATTGAACTCCCTGTAACTCGCACATCAGTATTGTCATGTCTGAATTTACGTTTGATTGTTCCTGTACCTGGAAGTCGCTTTGGACAAAAGCATCAGCCAAATAAATGAATGTAAATGTAAATGGTTGGTGAAGAAGTACCTGGGTTTAGGCAGCAGCTTTCTCCTGCTAGATTGCCATGAATAATGAAAGGTTTCCTTCTCAAACCTTATGACTAATTTAACCGTATTTTTTGCAGCAGCTCTTGCTGTCAGAGTGTGCAACATTAAAGTCAGTGCTGCATCACAAATTATCTTAGCTGAAGCTTTAACAGACTTGTTCTTGTGGTCAAAACAAAACCTTGTATATCCATTTATTTTTGTTCCTTTTTCAGAATATAGTCAGGCAGATGGTCTTAATGTTATGGCTGCATAGTATATAAATATATGACCATTGAAGCATTAAGTTTCTGTTTGTTCCTGGTTGTTTTTCAATGGTATCCAATAGTTTGTGATGGTGTTCTGTGTTTTCCTGATGGTTGTCTAATGGCGTCTATGGTACCCATTAGGCCAATTCCAATTAGGAGGCAAAAGCAGCCAAAGGTGTTAATCCGAATGGCTCTAATGGACCTCTCTCAGCGGGGATGGTTGAGCCAATTAACCTTCTAGTTAAGGTCATCTGCTGATAAGATCATCTTACTCTAACGTACATTTACACAAACATACACAGAGATTTGTAGTCTATGGAGTAAATCTGCTCCTCACTCAAGTAAACCTAGACTTCAGTTAAGAGCTGCTGGTCCACTGAGATCCTACCAGAGCTGAAGCTAGTCCTCAGTCCACCAAGATCCTACCCAACAGAGCTCTCAGTATAGGACAGTAGTGTGTGTTTGTCTAAATCTGTATTATGTGTTATGTCTGACTCCACTAATCCAGACCTAACACTCAATGCATGACAAGCCACATCCTACCTTCCGCTTGGCTGAATCTCAATTTAAGGACTTGCACGCTTCGTTTTCGAATACCACAGATTCCACCACCGTACCTCCAACGTTCAGACACTGATAAGACAGAAGAAGAAATAGCTTTTGTTCTGAAAATGGTGGGATCCGTAGAAATCGTTGAGAGCCACAGGGTCATATAAACGGCTAAAAACAGCTAATGCTTTTCACCTCGATGAAAAACGAAGTTATCATAGCTTAAAGGGAAATTCCAACAAGCTTTCAGGACTTGCAACACAGCGTAACTCAGTCATTAAGAGGTAAACAAGAGTGGGTCTGAGGTCAAAGGGGTCACTGTAGACATTTCTTTACAATGGTGGGGAAAGGAACCTAATGTCTTCCGCACAAATACGGCCTTTCTATTCACCGTCCAAACTTCTATGAAGCTCCTATGGAATGTTGACCTTTCTGAGAGACTATTTAACCTCACAACGCCCTGCATGTCTTCCTCCGGCATGTATAATAACATATTATTTTGCCAAAAATGCATCAGTCTGTTCATAGTTATTTAATGTAATAATGTTCTGGGACAGACGTTGGGTTCCATTCACCTTAATACAGTTTGGATTTTTTCTCTCTACTTGTTAAGGTGCATCAGACTGATTTAAGCAATGTCTTAATGTTTTCATTATACAGATAGAATTAAACACCAATGTGGAATTCCCCTTTAAAGCTTGTGAAATAGCTTAGACTAGAACAAAGTTAAGCAACATCTCAACAGCATGATTTTGTGGTTCTCCTCCTCAAATACACTCACTAAATCTGGCAATGAACAGGTGAGCTGATCCAGATGTGTCTAAGCAGGGAAATCACCAAACTGAAATAGCTTAGACTAGAACAAAGTTAAGCAACATCTCAACAGCATGATTTTGTGGTTCTCCTCCTCAAATACACTCACTAAATCTGGCAATGAACAGGTGAGCTGATCCAGATGTGTCTAAGCAGGGAAATCACCAAACTGCTCTGGACACCAGAGTTGCCCACCACAGGGTTAGACCTTTACCAAGTGACCTATCACAGCAGGACATTTCAGTCCATCCTGGTGCCTTAGAGCTGAACGTGCCAAACCTCTGGTGACTAGGGATGCACTGATGTGGGATTTGTTGCACTGATACTTTTAATTTGCATATCTACCAATGATGATAAAAAATAATTTATAAAATAAAATGAAATAAATTAATAAATAAATAAATATACACAGTGGCAAGAAAAAGCATGTAAAATTTTGGAATTTAATGGTTTTCTACATTCATGTGTCATTAAATGTGATCTAATCTTCATCTAAGTGAAGGGTATTGACAAATGTAATGTACCAAAAATAATAACATAAAAAAGTTTTTTTTGTCTTGAGACAAACCAAAGCCATCTCATATTAAATATTTAGTTATTTTATATGATTATTATTGTTTTGTTTTCCCTTTGCCTTGTTTGTTTGTGTTTCTTTTTTATTTGTGGTTGGTATATTATTTTAACATGTTCAAAATAAAAGCCACAAAACAATACAATAAAATATATACAGTATTTCATTTCAGATATGATAATGCATCTCTACTGTGTGATTGTCATTAAACAATAATCAAAAATAGAAAACAAATATTACTTAAGTGCAACTTAAGTAACACCACATGTCTGTTTGTTTGTTTGTTTGCGTTGCTTTTTGTCTCTTGTTTGGTTTATTCTTGGTGTTTTTTAGTGTGAACAATGTTCAGAAGCATGAATATGGACTGTTGTAATGTGCTGTAGTTCTACTACTGACCACTAGAGGACGCTAAAAACCAGAGTGAACTCACCCAGCCTTGTTATATCAGTGAAATTACATTTCATTTCATTCCAAAACGTTTGAAATATTGCGTAAAACTGAATCAGATAAAGGTAAATGTTTTATATTTTTATTTTGAAAAGCTGTAATTTGCTTGTCTATACTAGTCATTATTCCATGGCTATATTCCCTTGGCCTATTATTTATTGGAGTTAATTGATTGTTGTTTATTTATGTTTGTGTTTAAAACGTGTGATATAGGTAAACAATTCACAAATATACAATTGGGACATAAATTGTTGCTCTATAAAACAGGACAGGCCTCTTTTACTGGCTGTATTGCTGATAGCAGGAGAAATACCAGACCTTTAGTGCTACACAGAGACAAGCCCGTTCACCAGACCCATTGGCCTTGTTTACTTCTACATTTATTGTCCACCTTATAGGCTCCACTGACTGAACAAGGACGCTGGAGAGTTTACACTCACAGACACAGAAGGTCTATCTCCTCTGTTAGAAGTCCAGGGTACCCCCTCCATTAAAAGATGTAGACGCCCACAGGACCACCAGTGAGCAGTATGACAGTGACACTGACCCAGTGACATTACAGTATGTACTGGCAATATTACATACGTACATATTTGAAAATATATTTATACAAAAAAATCATAACATGGGAAATCTATCTGTACTAGAAACATATATATAATTTATATTTATTTCTATAAGCCTAAAATGACCTTGGGTTTGTGAAAGGTGCTATATAAATATAACTTCAATAATAATAATAATAATAATAATAATAATAATAATAATATTATTATTATTATTATTATTATTATTATTAAAATGGGGTAAAATCTGAAAAAATTATGGTATGGACATTCTGCTCTTCTAAAGTGCAAAAATGCAGGTAATTAAACATTGGTCAAATAAATATTGACCAATACCAATATTTCATTGAGCTGTTGTTAAAACTGTACTTTGTAAATTTATGTTTTACAATGTCATTTATTTGTGCCAGAACAGATATATTTTATATTTAAATTTTAAATATTTTATTATTTTAAAAATAATTTACAGCACTTTCTAAAAGAGACTTTTACTATCCAATCAGCATTTGGTAGGAAAGGATGCTAGTGATCTATTGGCTAAAATATGTTTATGACAAAAATATACAGATAAGATTTCATTGCCCATTGACCTCCATTCGCACCCATTGAACAGATTTCTTACTGCATTGGACGCTCTCTTGTGTCAGTTCAAAATAACTCAACACACAGCCTTTAACGTCTAATTGCTCTCACACTCTCTCAAACTGGTCACTGGAAACATGGCATCTCCTGTCAAAGAACTCTCTGAGGATGATAACATGATATCATCCTGATTTAGCATGATAACAGCTAAAAACACATATACATTTAGTCATTTGGCTGACACTTTTGTCCAAAGCAACTTGCCAGGTACAGAAACACACATCCAAGACAACCACTGCCTTGAGGGTAAAGGTGCTGGATTGGCCTAGTATTTACAGTTATACAAGCTGTACACTGACTACTTTACATTGTATTATTGTCTTATTTGTGTTGTTCCAGAAAAAAAATATTGTAGTGGCACATGGCTGCAGCCATTGGCTGGGTGGGGGATGTATACAGGAACTGTTCAGTATTGCCAGTTAAGGCTGAGTTTATGATGTTCTGATGTGTTACAGGAAGGAAGAGCAACAGGGGGCAATTGTGCTTTACTGTGGTTGTGTGAGCGGGTTGGCGGTGAGTGTCTAAGCTTGCCATCTTCATGATGAGTATGGAGATGGGTGACTTGGCCAGGCTTGGACATTCACCACCATTTCGCTCCACGGGTATGTGTATGTGCCTCCTAGCCTCCAGGGGACGCAGTGGTCAAAGATCTTTTCTAAAGGCTGGTAACCCAAGCAAAATAAAGCTGCCCAGCTTCCTGGCTGATGTCGAAGACATATCTGTGTAGAGTAATCATTAGTGGTGCTCTCTCTCTCCTTGAGAAAGACTGCTACTGCTAAAAATGTGAGGGGTGTACTTACTTTTTTTGTACACACACACACACACACACACACACACACACACACACACACACACACACACACACACACAGGTACATCTAAAACATGAAAAACTTCAATATTTCTTGACATTCTTTTCAGAAAGTGAAATCCACATATCATATAGATTCATTACACAGAGTGAAATACATTAAGCCTTTATTTCTTTCAGTTAATAAAACCCAGTAAAGAATACGTGACCTCCTCCTGGTCATTACATACAGTAAGAGCACGAGCTCTGTGCTAGTCATGCTAGTCATGCTAATATACTCCACCTGTGACTGTAACGCAAGTTAAACACCTACGTCACATTAACGCTGCGTTTGATGACAGAATTCCGCCCACGCCGAGCGTCGTGACGTCCCCCACCTTGGAGCTCTGACTAGCAACCGTTTCAAAACACACGCGCGCACACACGCACACACACACCTGGAGCAGCAAACGGAGATGCAGTGAGTTAACACACACACACACACACACACACACACATACACACACACACACACACACCCGCAGAGAAAAACACACTCCCTCTGTGATCCTCATGGAGAAATTCCCTCCAAAGTTCAGCAAGACGTTAGTGACGCCTGATCCACATTATATACCAGGGTGAGTATGGAGCCATCACACAGGAGTTCCTTACACAGTTCCTCTCTGTTTGGTTTTGATCTGCTGCCCTTTTTAGTTACGTTGCTGTTGTCTGAAGTTTGTCTGATGATAAGTCTGTCCTCTTCTGCAGTCTCCACACTCCAGATCATATTTCATGAGTTCATGACCTCTTCACATAACAAGGAAGTAGACAGCACTTGTGTCGAGTTGCGCTGTTTTGTTGAAAACCCAACCTTGACCCCCACCATGACCAGAACCATGACCAGAACCAGAACCGCTGCATAGCATATCATAAATGTGTAATTATTATCTGTCTGTCTGTTCTGTGACTGTAGTCTCCCCTGGCCTCCTCCTCCATCCTCAGATTCTGTACTCCACCCAGCCTGAGACACAGCATTGCTCAGAGTAATTGCTCTGCCGCACTCATAGAGTTTACATGGTGTAAACTTTGTGGAGGAGTTGTTTGTGCTCCTGGCAACTTCTATATAAAAACATAGCACTTACAGTTGAACATGGCAGCTCTAGCAAGGTAGAGTCCCAGAAAAGCCACTGAGATCTTCAGTATCGACCCATTCCACCACCACGGTCTGTCTAGAAAAATTGCATGTCTATTTGCCTGTTTTGTCTGTCTCTGTCTGTCTGTCTCTGTCTGTCTGTCTATCTGTCTGTCTGTCTATCCGTGTGTCTGTCTGTAATAACTGCAGGTACGCCGGCTACTGTCCACAGCTGAAATATCATGAAGGTGAGACGTACGGTCAGTTGACAGCGAAGCTCCTGACGTCTCTGGAGGTTGGTCGCTCTCAGAGGCTCGTTCTGCACTCAGGACGTTTCCCCTCCACCCAGACAGACACGCGGGCAAAGCCCCATCGAAGGACAGGACCGGAGAGAATGATACCGGGGTACACAGGTTAGAGCTACACACACACACATTTAGCGTGTCTTTTACAGCTCTGTTCATCATTCGTGCTCTTCCAAGAAAATCAAGTGGTATGCAAAAGTAAGAACACCCCAGACTAGTTTAAAAGTGAAAAATAAATATAAATTTTCTACAGCAGGGGTGGGGAGAACCTCAAATACCCCTGGTTAAACATCAGCTAACAGCCATGTTGTGTGTCCACATCCAGTTCCCCTGCCCCATTCTAGAGATTACTTTAAATTTGACAATGTCTTTGGGTTATGATTCACTCCACTTATGATAATTCGTGGTAACGATGCTGGCTCCTTTTTACCTTTTGCTTTCTTTTTTTTCAATGCCATACACTGTCATATACGGTAATAGAATTGGGTTGAACACCAAGCAAGTGAGGGAGAGAGAGTTGAGAAACATTTGAGAGTTTGGTGTGTGTGTTTGCGTGCAAAACTTGTTGCTTGTTGCCGACTGTTAATAAAACACTGTGCTGTTAATAAAACACAGTGCTGTTAATAAAACACAGTGCTGTTAATAAAACACAATGCTATTAATAAAACACAGTGCTGTTAATAAAACACTGCTATTAATAAAACACTGTGCTGTTAATAAAACACAGTGATGTTAAAAAAAACACAGTGCTGTTAATAA
>JBBIGC010163917.1:0-32514 GCA_037576955.1 Lepidarchus adonis
TCCAATGAGAAATGTCTCCTGTTGCTGACTGGTACCTCCCCTTTCAGTTTCTTTAATGTAATTGTGTTTCTGCTTTTCTGTATCCTGCAGGTAGGGCTGGGTGTTATATCGAGTATACTCGATGGATCTCGGCTTGTTCCACATGCGATGTAGTAAATGACAATATAATGACCATAATTATGGTTAAACAGCATGTACTTTGCTTTTGAGTTTTGCTTTTCTGCCCCGTCAAAGCAGACAGCTCGCTCCCCCGCCCATCCAGAAAACTCTCTTCATGCATGCGCATTTTGTATCACTTTCGTGTTTTACATCTCTGCTCACTCCCCCACCCATCCAGAAAGCTCTCTTAGCATATGCGCGTTTTGTATCGCTTTTGTGTTTCGTGTTTCTGCTCTTTTCTCCGCCCATCCAGAAAGCTCTCTTAGCGAATGCCTGTTTTCTATAACTATCGTGTTTCATCTTTGCTCGCTCCCCCGCCCATTCAGAGAACTCTCCTAGCGCATTTGCGTTTTGTACTTGACTAACAGCGGAGATAAATGAATCTGCGGAGATCAGTAAAACCCCACACAATTACAGAGACATTAATTGACATGAAGGCGAACAAATTGGTATCTGTGTGTGCCCATAACCAGTTCCCCATTTGAAAGGGTTTTTAGAACCAGTGGCAAATATAGTTACACACCACCAGGCATCACTCAAGCCAGAAGCTGTTGACAGGCTTGTGTTTTTGGCACAAAACGAAGAAGAAAACTAAATGAAAAAGAAATTGTTACTGATTGCTTGTCACAACTATAAAGTTGCAATTTACTCATTTAAATGACGAGTTTATTTTAAACTTCAGTGTTCAATGTTGCTGTTAAGCTCCTTGTTACAGAACAGCAAGTTGTATAATGAATTACCAAAACATTGAAAAGTTGGACATGTGATTCAAAGGTTTAGCAGAGGTCACAAAAGTTGACCTGTGAAGGTTATTTTAGGTTAATTCTGAAATTTCACTCGAAAGCCGAAAGTTTTTATGAGTAGTGTATATACATATACATGAGATATAAAATATGTAACACAATATAAAAGCTTTGAGATGAGGAGCATTTTGGTAATATTTTGCATTCCTGTCAGCAAACACACACACACACACACACACACACACACACACACACACACACACGCATAAATAAAACAAAAAAAGCTTTTACCAATATTTTTTCTGCCCTGATATCTCTGTCTTGTAATGGGGATGAGTTAATGTTCTTGCCTGAATTTAACTGTATGTTGGATTGTATGGGTCCATATCGTCCCTCTGATTATGTTGTTTTATTTCAGATGTTGGATGTGTATGATTTGCTCAGCTTTGATAACCCTGATGGTGGAGTATGGAAGCAAGGGTTTGATATCACGTATGAGGAGAATGAATGGGACAATGAGCCTTTGCAAGTGGTTGTTGTTCCCCATTCACATAATGACCCTGGTAAGTCCTTCAGTTTCACCTTAATGCAGTTTTGCTGAAGAAGCCTGGAAACAGGCTGGAAAGTAAGTTTCCTTGTAGTCACCAAAAATGTAAATATACTAATAACTCTTTTCAATTAAGGTATTAAATAAACATGTTGCTTTTTGGCTTGTGTAGAAATATCATAGAAAGTTGAAGTAAATATTACATGAACAGAGAAGCCTAATCTCACCTGCGCAGATTAATGTTTTACTACACAAACACAACCCAAAAAAATACAGAGCACATTATTTAACTTAACTAACACAGAATTACAACCAAAAATTTAAATTACAGAAGAGAAGGAACTAAGCAGAACTTAACATGCTCAGCATTTGCTTGACGATAAATGGCAGGTCCTTTGTTTGCATAACTGTCAAATTGAAAATTGAAATATTCTATTATTTCTTCCAACATTTCAAATATCTATTTTTGTGCATTATGTCCATAAAAAGAATAGTATTCTTATATTGCTTGCTTATAACTTTATCTCAAACTTCCACAATTTTGCTGTCCACATGCAAAAAGTTATTTTCAGATTCCTATTACTGTATAGCAATGCTTTGCATTTATCAGTTGGTATTTAATTTCTAGCTATTTTCTGTTCTAAAGTGAAAGTGACATTGTGTGATATTTACCCTTTTTGCTGTGCATTCAGTTTAGCAAGCTAGGCCTTTGTTGGATCTAATAAGATCCCTTAGTTAATAAGGGAGATGCAATAGCTGCAGCACTGCTGCTTTTTAAATTTTATTTATTTATTTATTTATTTATTTATTTTTACAGCATTGTCAATGAAAACTAACATTTAGGTGTAACACGTTACTTTCAGTAGTAGTACTCTTTTTCTTTTTCAAGTATTTATTATTTTTAAGTAACTTCAACACACTCTCACGTGTTTGTCAAGGATTTATTCACTTTATTATAGTTTCATTACTACTACTGATAATTACTACTACTCCTCCTAGTATATGAGTGCAAAATCTTTTGCCTGCCTCATCTTGTGTGTCGAAAGCTCGCCTGGACATCTTATTGAATAATCTGTTCTGCCCCATACTGTTTTGGTACATAGACATTTAAGATTACCTGTCTTAATTATTTTAACACCTGTTCATTTATGGGGGCATGGGGTGTCTGTCACATGCATATTTTAGCTTCACATAGCTTCATGTAAACAAAGCCTGACCTTGAACAGAGGATTTAATGGTGGGCATTCTGATAAACTCTTGCTGTCCCCAAATCAATAGTGAAAATGTATTTTCTGAAGATATTTACCCTAGTATATTAAGTGGTAATGTTAGTTGTGGAAATACACATATCATATTTGCACAATTGGGACAAAACATTGATTTGCCAATATACTGTCGTCCTTGCTCACGCAAAACAATAATCTATACAGTGATTGCAAAATTTATATTTTAATTAATAAACATTCCCTGCCAATTTGACTCAATGTCTCCTCCTCTCAGGTTGGTTGAACCACATTTAAATCTAAAGTCTGGGTTCACTTTGGTTTTATAACATTGACTGAACAGACTGTGGAACTTTTTGCACTTTTTGTCTCTTTTCCATGCTTATTTCCATTTCTTGATTATTTATGTACTGATGTATAAAAGATATGTTCTTTAAAAGTTAATATATCATTATTCAACTGTCTCTGTCTCAGTCATTAGTTACAGACGAGACCTAACACATGACAGAATGGAGGAACTATGAGCGGAAAAGACTAGGGCATGACAAAAAAAAACAAGCCAACAGAACTGTGACATTGTTTCAGTTTCAAATGGTGTGACTCTCCACAAATAAGAAATGTTTTCATGTGTATTTTTTAATGTGATTAATGCTATACCATTGTCTTGCAATATGTTGATTATCGCAAAATAGCTGTACATTGTGGGCCATGTATCATGTATCGGATTATATAATGATATTTCTAACAGACTCACTCAGGACCATTAACTGCATTCTAAGTCACTGCCTTTTGTTCCTGGCTTAAATTGATGATGTGTGTAGAAACCAGATCTGTAGCGGTTACTTTTCTGTTAGAAATTTGCATAAGGCTATCCTGTGACTCCCTTGTTATTGTTTCTCCTGTGATTTTTAAGATTAAAAGGCAGCTACTATATTCTGTACTAGTTTGTTGCAGTTTGTGAGATTACAAGTTCATTACACCAGATAGGAGAATAAACAAATCACCAAAAGAACAATATTTTATCACTCCTGGCTTTTTATCTCTTGGGGTTTAATAGGAGGACTGATGCATTTTGAATTATATTTTATATGCAGTACCAGAAGAGCCATTTTTATTTGTTCAAGGTCTTCTTGAGGAAGCCCACTATTTAGAGGTGGCATTACATACCATAGTTAACGTCATTAAATATAATAATTAAAAAAAAATACATTTGAACAACAATTTAACAATTTAACCACTTCTCTCCAGGCTGGGTGAAGACATTTGATGACTACTTCAGAGACCAGACACAGCATATCCTGAACAACATGGTGGTGAAGCTGCATGAAGACAAAAGGCGGAAAATGATCTGGTCTGAGATCTCCTACTTTTCTAAATGGTGGGACAACATTGACAACCAGAAGAGGGATGCTGTCTTGAAGTAAGGCTTTTTTCTGACATTAACTTTTGAATGAAGACAACATAAATGTTTGTCTTAATTTTTTTTTATGTCATATGGTGTTTTTTAAGTCTGTACAAATGTGGAACATTACAAAAAAGAAGGGACAAGGTTTTGTTTGGACATCAACAATATCCAAACACCAAAGAACTGTTTTGAGTTTTGTGCTGTCAACATTTGTTCAGCAGAAGTTTTTAATCTCTCAGATATTCATTGTCATGATCTATAGTAGGGGTTAGCGATATGACACCACCATACTGGAAGTTCACTTGAGTGGAACTAGTGATGAAATGAAAGTGTTTAAGCACTGATGGTATCACAAAATGTTCAGGAAATCATATTGGGGCCACAATTTATTACAATATGGTAAATACCATCAAATTGCCTGGCACTGATCTACAGTTGTTTGTACAGTATTGTGAGTATTGGACTCATGATTTGAGTAGTCTGCTTGTAAAGCTAATGTTAAGTTAGCTGAGAATATTGAAGATCCAGTCAACACAACATTTAAATGAGCTTTTTGCCCCTCTAATATCAGTTTCTGATTTTCACACCTTGAGGATTGTGTCATTGCTTAAACAGACCAAAAATTTAATCAAAAGTCATTTTCTGGCCACATACTCAAAAGTCATGCAGAAAAGTTAACCCTTACTCATTAAATATTCGGTTCTTTACTAAGAAATTTTAACATATCGATGCCTAATCTTGTTTTTATTTATCTCTGAAACAAAAAGTGATTTAATTGCAAGTAAACAGCAAACATGTACTTTGAGATATTCATTAAATAAAAGACACAGAAAAAAAAATGTGTGTGCAGTTGGATAGTGTTTTTTAGGTATTGATGGTTGATCGACCTAGAGATAAAGATTTGAGGGACATGTTCTGTAGAAGTGCTTGAGGAAATCTATTTAACAGTTTCTGTGAAATTCCAAAATGAGAAAATGTACAGAAAGCTGTGCAACTGGCTGACATGCTGGTGGCTGTAAGATTCCCAGCATTGCTCTGGAAAGGACAGTGCTGACCTTCTCTCTAGCGTCTGTGTCTGGCACATGTATTCTTATGTACATTAAACAAATTGTATGTAGTCATAAGTTGCCAATATTAAGGTCAGAATAAATTACTGTGGTCGTGTACATATGTTGTATGATATAGTGATCATTATAATCACAGGCATAAAGTTTTTAAAGTTGTATATAGTTGCAGTGGCCTAGTGATTAGGACATTGCTCCTGGGATCAAAAGGTTGCAGATTCAAGTCCCAGCCCAGGCATCACTGAGGCCCACTGCTCCACGTGTCCACGTGTGATGGGTTAAATGCAGAGATTTCCCACTTGTGGGACTATAAGGGATAATAAAATAAATAAAAAATATAGGAATCGGCTCCTGCTTTACTGTGACCTGAATTGGATAAGCAATTTGGATGATGAATGAATGACAAAATAAAACACTTTTGTGAACCGTCCTTGAAGTCCGGGAACAAACCGTTTTGTTTATGATAACGAAGAGACGGAAAGATACAGCTTACAGTACGTCAGAGTTATAATGTGTCAGAGGGCCTTACATGTTTTGTGACCCCAGATTGACCAGTTGTGTGACCCTAGAAAAACCTTGATCGTCTCAGAAACCAATTTTATTGAACTCTCAGAAATCTAGAACACTCTTCAGTACAGCAAGAAAACTTTTTTAAAGAATGTGTGACACTGGATGCATCATAGATTAAAAATTACTGAATTTGAGACATGTGTGTCTATTAAAGACACATTACAGAATTACACATTGAAGAGGTCGAACAGGTTAACACTTTATATCACTATCACCTAGGGAAGATGTATATTTGGGGGATCTTTATAACTGTTTTAAAGAGAAGCCCTTTCTATTTTAAGGAAAATATCATTTTTAGGACTGTTTTGATACATTTGTGGACCTTAATGGAGTGTTATGTTTATGTTTTATCGAAATGATTAGTCACTAGATTTACACATCCTCACTGTCCCTCACGATACTGTTAGTTTAACTTTTTTACTTAGTTTAAGTGTGACCATGCTAAGCTTAGAAATCCAAGATTTAGTTGAAAAGAATCTTAGCATTGATAATATTATATTTCAGTGCTAAGGAAATTAAAAAGTTGTAACCAGTTAAATTAAAACCAGTTGTAGTATAACTTTTATGAACATTGAATATTAGTGTATTAAAAATTTCTAGTTATCTACAATGTGTCTAGTTTAGTTTTTTAAATGTTCAGAGGCTGATGGCTGGAGGCTTCTTTTGCCTTTACATGGATGAATCTAGAATACAAAAAATAGTTACACATGCAAATCATGTGGCCCAAACAAAAAAACATAAAAAACCCACAAGACCAACATTTGCAATTACATGGTTTTACAGTATCTCACAAAATGAGTACACCCCTCACATTGTTGTAGATATTTTATAATATCTCTTCATGGGAAAACACAGAAGATATGACATTTTGATACAATGTAGTGTACAGCTTGTGTAACAGTGTAAATTTGCAGTTCTCTCAAAATAACTCAACACGCATCCATTAATGTCTAAACAACAAAAGTGAGTACACCCCTGACTGAAAATGTCCAAATTGTGTTAAATTTGTCATATTCTTTCCCTTGTGTCATGTGACTCTTACAAGATCTTTAGTGTGAATGAAAAAATAGGTGTGAAAAATTGTGTTAAATTTGGTGTGAGCTCTGATGATCTGAATAAAAGAATTGTTGCTCTATGTAAAGATTGCTTAGGCTATAAGAAGATTGCCCACACCCTGAAACTGAGCTGTGGAAAAGTGGCCAAGACCATTCAGCGGTTTAACAGGACCGGTTCCACTCAGAACAGACTTCGGCATGGTCGACCAAAGAAGTTGAGTGCACACGCTCAGTGTCATATCCAGAGACTGTCTTTTGAAAATAATCGTATGAGTGCTGCAGAGGTTAAAGGGGTGGGGTGGGGAGGTGGGGTAGGGTAGGGGTCAGCCTGTCAGTGCTCAGACCATATGCCGCACACTGCGTCAAATATCTGGCTACCTGGAAGGCCGGTATCCAGGACAATTTGGTAGTTTTCCTTCTCAAACACACTCATTCAGCCTGGCAATTAACATGGGAGTTAAACCAGGTGTGTCTGAGCCAGGCAGTATTCCAACATGATAATGACCCTAAACTCATACAGTACTTTTTAGACTGTGCTTGATTAGCCAAGCATGTCTCCAGACCTAAACCCTGTTAAGCATCTGTGGGGCATCCTCAAAGAAAAGGTGGATGAGCACAAGGTCTCTAAAATCCACAATTTCCTTGATGTCATCATGGAGGAGTGGAAGAGGATACCAGTGGCAACCTGTGAAGCTTAAGTGTACTCCATGCCCAACAGAGTTAAGGCAATGCTGGAAAATAATGTTGGCCAAACAAAATATTGACACATTGGGCACAGTTTGGACATTTTTCCATGACAATATATACAAAAATGTCATTTGGAACAATCCCTATTTAGCTTCTAGTTTTCAGTCATTGTTATTATTCAGAAATAATACGAAATTAAATCCAATTCACACTTACTGATTCTGCAGCAATAATATACAACATGAAATTATTTAAAAATTATTAATTCCTTTAAGCCTCTGATTATTTTATATTATTATATTTTGAGGTCTATTTTCAAGTTGAAGTTTGAAATAAATAAATAGAGAAAACTTTAACTTTCTGACATGCCTGCATCAATGTAACACATGATGTGAACATCCATTTTTTCACAAAATTAAGAAATATAAATATTTAATGTACTATATCAAAAAACTGAAACAAAAATGTGTTGGGCCCCATCTAGTGGTCAAAGAAAATATTGCTTTGGTACCAATTGACGCTAAAATTATGCAAAATGCATTTTTAAAGCATTCTTTTGTGATCTTAGGAAATATTTAATTCTCGAATGTTTATTTTACCATATCAAATTTTGTGTACTACATTAATTCATGTAGTGCATTAGTATATTAACATTCTATACAAGTGGTCACAGTAGAACAATCACTGATGATCTTTAAGTTTTTAAAGTTATAATAAACTGGTCCACACTGGTTAATTGCTGTAGCTATAATGTGCAATTTTTTGGGTAATCATTTACTTCATAGAATGTTTCTAGACAAACTCCAGATGAAACCCAAAGACGACTACAAACTGAGCATACAGGGGATTTTTAAATATGCGTATTTACGGTCATATATGGTAGTAGTACGGTAATAGCGAGGGGCACTAGATGAGTGTGTGCTTGCAGGGGGAGAAAGAAGGGGGCTGTGCTCTGCTCTGCTAATTCACTTTGGGCTGTTTTTCACAGTTTTTGCTGAGATGTTGGTTTTGTTCACCCATTAAGGTTGAATAAGAATCATGTGGATTGGTGGGTGAGATGAGGGGTTAATAGTGCACTGTGCTAAGGCACCGTCAGTGTGGTCTTGCCAAAAGTCACATCTCCAATGCGTTTACTGCTGTGGTGTATGTTGAAGCATTAAAAAGAGCATTTCTATCTGGAGCAAAGTTTCCCATATGCTTTACTGTAATATGAGGCGGTTTATGCATGTTGCCGGCTGTTGATAAAGCACAGTGCTGTTCAATAAAACCTCTGCAGCATCATTACATGCATGAGTTCTGACTTCCATCAAAATTAGAGTTAAGTCTCACACAGTAGAACCGAACCCTGAAGTAACTTGAGCACCTCCTGTATTTTCAAATTTGAGCAATTGTACACTTGTCAGCCTCAGTGTACTGCATAATAACAAAATAAAAAAGAGCATATGTCTCTCTAAAGTGACTATGGACAACATGGACCCAGGGAAGTGTGTCACCTTATGGCAATATGTGTCTGAAATCTGAGTAATCACATTTTGTGTGAATAGTGTCATTACATGTGATATGCTGTGGGCCCCAAATGGCCAAAATATGCAAAATGTTATTCATTTTTAGTAATGACTACATACATACACTTCTCAGTTTGAGAACATTCTTGCATTCTTGAGCTTGCTACATTCCTACCAAATTTAATATTTTTCATATAGGAGTTAATAAATGGTTACGTGTGCATGTGTGATGGCTTAAATGCAGTAAACACAGTTCATTTTGGTGCACTTGCGTGTGATTTAGTTTTTTTCAGTGACATATGGTAGTTTCTTTAATTTACTTACATGTAGTATAAGAAAATGTATCTGTTTAACAGATACATCATCACTAATTGTTGTTTAGCTTAACAAGTTAAAACGGACAAAGCTTTGTACATCATTTAAACATTGACTTGTTAACGTTATCTGATGAGCTTCTAAGCCAGGCTATGCATATGAATTGTGGAGAATAGGGGAAAATGGGCCATCTGGTTAGATAATCATTTACACGCTATCAATTGAGCTAGCTGTGTGACTTACAGCTGCTTGGTCCTTTTTTCCTTTTTTTCCCTTTACATTTGGGAGTGATTTTCTGCAGTGGAAGCCTACCATCTGTTAGTCAAGTCAATTTTATTTGTATAGCTCTTTTTACAACTTACGTTGTCAAAAAGCAGCTTTACAGAATTTACAAAATTTACAGAATCTGGGTCTGAGCCCTCAATGAGCAAGCCAAAGCAGACACAGGCAAGGAAAAACTCCATAAATTGTAGGAAGGAACCTTGAAAGGAACCAAAGCTCAGAAGGGGAACCCATCCTCCTCTGGTCGACACCGGAGAGTGATAACAGATCGGAAAAATAAGAAATGAACAAATAAGACTAAGAAGTATGTCATGGTTGGTCTGCCTCTCGATGATCCGGGCAGCAGAGTGAAACAGGATCCCTGGTACCTCAGAGTAGCTTAAAGAGAGAAAGAGAGAGAGACAGAGACTGTTAAAGATGCTCAATGTTATGGAGTGATGAACATTGTGGACTGAGTGCAGGAGCTCTGGCAAAACTCTCTATGACTGTGGACCGTCTGAATCTACCCCTTATCTAGAACTATCAGAAAGCTTGACTAAACAAATGTCTTTTCAGCCTGGACTTAAATATTGAGATTGTGTGCCGCACAGTATTTCAAAGACTATTCCATAACTGTGGGGCTAACAGATAATTTATGTATGCATGATCTCTCACAGAACGAATTATTTTTTCTTGAATTTTTTCTGTCTTGAAGTTTCATGAATTTAATATGTTTTTTCCATACAACTAAAACAATTATAATCATAAAATAATAATAAGAAAAAGTAGTACTAGTAATAATAATAATTACTTCATGGTTGCACTGGTAACTCCTCAGAATTACATTTAAATTCATTGGCTGGCTTGAAAGAAGTAAATGAATGAATAACATTGAATCAAAAATATAAACCAACAGAAGAATGAATTGTTCAAATCCTCAGTGTAATGAATCCCCTTGAATTACATATAATTGTAAACCAGTTGGTTTAAACTAGAGGAGTAGTTGCCAAGATGTATTTCCACTCTTAAGTGTTGGCAGATCAGATGTAAAATTCTTTTCATACAACCAGCTGAATCACATATTTATGAGGCAGTTGAGTCAGGTGAGTTAAGCCAAATTCACATTGCAAGACTTTAGCCTAGATTATGAGATTGCCGACACTCTCTAAACTTTTCACAATAGCCGACTTGTTCCTGTGATTGTGAGTCTCTTGCACAACTATATCATAGATCTGTGACCTGGGTGTTAACACTACATGCTCTCACGCTCGTGAGAAAGAGCATTACCCCCAAATCCCGTAGAGACTGAGGTATTCCACTGCAAACCATACAGCCATCTGACCAGCGTAGCTCTGCGGCCATGACACCCACTCCCACCAACCTTGGTGACTAGTGTAGGAGTAAAATAGGACTATCACTTTATAATTTCTAATAGAGCTCCCATTTACCTTTTAAAGGAGCCCTCACAGTTAGTGATATCCCCTGTTAAACCAGAGCTATGAATACACAAACTAGCTGGAAAAAAAGAGTCTGCTCTTTAGAGAGAGTTGGAGGTGTGTTCTATATCAGCTCTACATTATGCAGCTGTAGTCACAGTTTAAGTTCTGCAGATTTGTATCAAAGATATACCAGTATCACCAGCCTTGACTTTTATTTCATTTGGCCCAGTGCTCCACTGATGTGTGAGAGATTTAAAGATTGTATTTTTGGATCTTATGTTGCATTTTTTGTGTATGAGATTTGTTCTTCACAAAGGGGAAATTTAAAAAAACAAACACATTTTACCAATTTTTACAAAAGGTGACAGTTATTGTGAAAAGCACTGTTACATAATTATATAGTAATTTTGGGGGGCTGTCACAATTACTTTAATTGTTTGATCACAATTATTTGAGCTGAATACAGTTATTTAAGATGATAGCTATCATTTTTGAAGGTTAGATTAAAAACAATACATTACCGTTCATGAAGCACAATGCACATTGTTCACTAAGACAACCGAGTTGTTTTTGATTGATGTTCATAAATTAATATGAAACAAATGTACCATATACTGGCCACAGATGCCTTTATCGTTGTGTGCAAACAAGAGCATTGTGACATTGCTACTTATCCCTGGAATTGATCATTTGCATTTTCACTGGCTTGGCACACTTCCATGCAGTGGGTAGTATATGTCTGATAGAAAATGTACATTTACAAGAGAACTGCCATAATAAAATATACTTGTAATGTTTAAAGCATTACAGCTAATTTTTCTGCTAATATTTTTATTATCTTCTTTGCTGCATAAAGTAACAGATTATTTATTTTAAGATAAAATGTACCTACTTGTTCATGCATTTACTTCTGTCTATAAGCTGAAAGATGATACACATACATATGTTTATTCAGCCATTTTTAATAAATGAGGAAATAAGATGAACAAGAATACTATGAAATGACATTTTATATAATTTGTTACCATGGCCAATAAATAATAAAGAGACTTGTTGTGTTAGACTTATAGAAAGAGGCCAGCTGGAGATTGCTACCGGAGGATGGGTAATGCCAGATGAAGCCAACGCACATTACTTTTCACTGATAGATCAACTATTGGAGGGTCACCAGTGGCTGGAAAAAAATCTGGGTATGTAAATGATTTTTCATCTGGGCTACTGGGACAAATTATTTTAGATGTTTTGTTTCATATCAATATTCTAAATTACAAATGGTCTTTGTATTAGGACTGTCTAACAATATTTGTATTAAACTTGAATTTACTGTAATGTCTTTTCTATTTTGACTTTGACAGTTTAAGCTTCTTCTTGAAAGCTGTTCTTGATCTGGCCAGCCTTTTACTATCCATTTAATCTGATGCTTAAGACTTGCTCCACTGGCAGTTGGAGACTTAACATCTCTTCAGACTTCATATTGGAAATTAGCAGCAACAGATTCCAAATGCAAATGTTATGACTGTTTCTTGAAAGGGAATCATGTGATTGCATTTGAGCCTCTAAAGGTTAATCACCTACTTTTGAACATGATTGTGTTTTCTGTACCGCTCATGTTAATTATTTAATTTAATTTCTAATATGCTGTGGTGGTAGATAGCTTAAATAAAAAGCTTTGCCAATGTTAAATAATTTCAAATATTTATGAACCCAACTTATAGACTCTGCAGGCTATAGGACATTATAATACATAATATAAATATATACATAACATGTTCAAACTACTCTGCCCTGTGACCTGAAATGGTTAATTGGTTTAGACAATTAATATATTTGCTTTCACTTTTTAAAATTATTATTCGTTATTAACCCTAACCCCAGCTAGTACTTCTATCAAAATGCAGTACTTTCAGTTTTCACCAGACCTCCCCACCTTCTCTGGTTCCTTTGCCAGGAGTTAAGCCAAAGACTGGTTGGGCTGTTGACCCATTTGGCCACTCGCCCACACAGGCCTACATCTTGAAACTGTCTGGCATATCTAACATGCTCATCCAGAGAGTGCACTACTCCATCAAGAAGCACTTTTCCTCCCAGAAGACCTTAGAGTTCTTCTGGAGACAGAACTGGGGTGAGTGCAATGAGACTTCAGATCAGAGCATCCACAATGTTTTAACTTCACTCTTATAGGGGAAAGGTAAGTAAATATATTCTAATTTAAATATCACAGTGTGTGCTCTACATATTGCCATATTAAAGGAAAGATGAATCACTTATATATAATTTATAAACATTTAAACGCAAGGGAAATCTTATTTATTGACGGTCTGTTTTACCAATACATATGCATGAATTAGTTTTTAAATGACGACTGTTGAGTATACTGTTAGTGCTGAGGAGAGCACTGAAACCAACAGACAGTGACATGACTCTAACTGTCAAGCCAAGTTGTCCAGTCAGAACCCTGAAAAAAAGGTTATTACCAGCTCATCAACATAATATATGTAGGTCTGTTTAAATGAGCAATTACGTTTATGTTTAGGCAATGTCTATGGTTGACATCAGTATTATAATTACAGAATTATTTTCTGATTCTTAATGAAATATACAATCCATTAAAAAAAAAAGTTAGGTGTTGTAAATGATATAATCAATAAGTTTAATTGAAAATAAAACAAAGACAACATATAAAATGTTTACTGTATATACAGTGATGTGAAAGTGTTTCAGATCACCAAACAAATTTAAGTATTAGTCAAAGACAACAGGAGTAAACACAAAATGCAATTTTAAGTGAAGGATTCTATTATTTAGGGTGGGGTGGGGTGGGGGGGGGAATCCAAACCTACATGGCCCTGTGTGACAAAGTGATTGCCCCCCCTGTTAAAACATAACAGTGGTTCATCACACCAGAGTTCAATATCTCTAGACACATCCAGGCCTGATTACTGCCACACCTGTTATTAATCAAGAAATCACTTAAATAAGACCTGCCTGAAAACATGAGTTAGACCAAAAGATCTTTAAAATCTAGACATCATGCAGAGATCCAAAGAAATTCAGGAACAAATGAGAAAGAGAAATTGAGATCTATCAGTCTGCAAAATGTTATAAAGCCATTTCTAAAGCCTGACCATCTGTTTGTGACCTCAAGCTGAAACGAACTTGGGTTCTGTAGTAGGACAATGACCCAAAACACACCAGCAAGTCCACCTCTGATTGGCTGAAAAAAAACAAAATGAAGTCTTTGGAGTGGCCGAGTCAAAGTTCTGACCTGAATCCTATTGAGATGCTGTGACACCTTAAAAAGGTGGTTCATGCTCAAAAACCCTCCAGTGTGGCTGAACTACAACAATTCTGCAAAGATGAATGGGCCCAAACGCAGCGCTGTAAAAGACTCATTGCAGGTTATTGCAAATGCTTGATTGCAGCCAGTTAACAACCAGCTACGGTATTAGGTTTAAGGGGCAATCAGTTTGTAACATGGGGCCATGTAGGTTTGGATTTAAGTTTGGAAAGTATATGCTTATTTTGAATGTGGTTCTAGCTGCATGTTTCAAAATTTGAGACAAGGGCTGTGTTACAGCAGTGTTTTTTTGTGTCAGTTTTCCCTTCCAAAATATGCAAAATATCCATACCACGTGCACTAATACCAACACAGACGCTCACTTTTGAACTGATAAAAGCAATATGGCCCATTTCCTTTTTAGTCCAGAGGACAGGACATTCATGATTTCCACAATAATAATAAATTTACAGCATTTAGAAGATGCTCTTATCTAGAGCAACATACATTAGTGCTTTGTAGCTCATGTCTGTTCTTTGTGTACAGCTATATCTATCAACAAGATACCAAAAAGTTGCACACCATAACAAAACCCTGTCCACCCTGTAACAGAGTAAACATTTAACAATAAATATGATGGTTAGTTTGTCCACTATATAAGTTTTGATGAAGTGCATTTTGAGGTTTTGTTTGAAGGCCGTAAGGGGCTCAGTGGTTCTGATAGCAAGAGGAATTTCGTCCCACCACTGAAAAGAACTTCAACCAGAAGTAGACAGCAGAATAGAAAAAGATACTAAGGGGAAAGTCCAGATAGGTGCAGAGACATGAGGGCACCCTGTGGCACAAGTCAACAAACCTGAGTAAATGTGTCAATCCCTTACAAATATATTAATATGCTACATACTATAATATACTGTGTCCAAGTCCTGAACTCTGGAAGGTTGTTCCATAACTGTGGAACTATATATGAGAAATCTCTTCCCTCTGCAGTGACCTTTACAATATGAGGTACCAGCAAAAGACCTGCACCTCTTGATCTAAGTAAGTGTGGTAGGTTATAAAAGTCTAAGAGTTCAATGAGATACTACAGTTCAAGGCCATTCAGTGGCTTATAGGTCAATAAAAGTATGTTATAATCAATGCAGAATTTGGTAGAATTGAAGGTGTAACCAATTTTCCGATTAATATCTAGGGTACTTGCCAGATAGTCAAGGGTTGTGTACATAACTCTATTTTGTGGAAGTGGGCTTGTTTAATGCACTATATGCTTTAGGCCTAATACAAGTTTTAAAATCTTGATCAAGATTTTTCTATTTAATGCCTCATGATTTTCTCACACTTTTGAAAGGACAGAATGGTTGCCAGATAAGAACTTCCATAGAACTTCCCAACAGATCCACCAACAGAGTATCTTATCTTTTATATGACACAATCTATAAGCCATCTATTTTTAATTGCTAAAATGAACCTTTAAGAAATGCAAAAACTTTCTCAGTGGCTACAATCAATCTATATTTTCAATACTACCAATGTACTCAATGGATGATTGTGTGATTTACTGCTGATCTGTGAGTGAGGCTCTAAATGGCTTAATGAATAGATCTTTTACTAAAGATCTTTCCTAAAGATTTCCTGACAGTTAGAACTGCTAAGTCCTGTACTGTCTTCTATTCTTTTACTAAATATGTATATGCAGATAAACAGAACGGCCTATTTCTTGTTTAATCAGTTGTTTTATTCTCTCCAGCTCAAGACTCCAGCACAGACATCTTGTGTCACATGATGCCTTTCTACAGTTATGATATCCCCCACACTTGTGGTCCCGACCCAAAGGTTTGCTGTCAGTTTGACTTTAAGAGGCTGCCAGGTGGACGTATCAGCTGCCCCTGGAGGATTCCCCCACAGGCCATCACTGATGAAAATGTGCAACAGAGGTAACCATTATTTATTATAACACACATTGGTTCAGGAAAATGTTTTTCTGTAAGGTGTTAACTTTATCATCAGGGGATTGTGAATTCTCTTGCAAATTCACAGCCATTCAAGACCACGGAATCCAGGACAACATAGTTGGTCTTTCTGGTTTAGTAAGCTGGCTCTTCATTTTCCCGATCATTCAGTGAGAATCTAAACATTGTGAGAATCTCTTAGCTCAGGGATGTTAACCTCTGGCCCTGGAGGCCTGGTATCCAGCACAGTTTGCTAGTTTCCTCTCCTCAAACACACTGACTCAGCCTGGGAGTTAACGCATGAATTGAACCAGGTGTGTCTGAACAGGGAAATCATCGGCCCTACTGGACTGTAGTTTGACACCCCTGTCGTAGCTGATGCAGCAGTCAAAGCAGGTGATATTCTTGTCCAAGCTGTTCAGTGACATGCATTAGCTGCAGTTCGACAGGTTAGGTCATTCTATAATGCAAAGTACAACAAAAGGGTGAAAGGTAATACATGCCTCTTAACAGGGTCATAGGAAACCAGGAAATGTTATTCCAATGTACTGATCTCTGACTCATCCCTTTATACCTATGCATGATTATGCTTGTCCATATTCAAACTAGCCAATAGCTATGTTTTCTAAACATCAAACAATTATATGAGCCAAGCTCACCTTTCACAACATTTCTGCCCACAAGCCCCCACTGATGAAATCAGATGACCAGGTTTTAGATTAACCACATCAAACCACATCGCCTGTTCTCATGCATATATGCCAGCTGAGAGAAACCTTTCTTTAGACATTTGAATTTGAAGTAGGTCTTGAGATGAGTATCTGAGTAGTGTCAGTGGTTAGTAATGGGTGGATTTTCATGATACCTGAGAGATCCTCATCCTCATCCTCATTTGCTTTCTATTATGGGAGTGATGGTGGAGTTCTCAAAGCACTGGCAAAGATCAAACATCCTGTGATACAAGCCAACACCTGAGACTCATTTGGAGGGAGAGAATAACTTGTGGATAAGAGGATAAAGTGTCAACAGCATAACAGTGGTAGGAGAAACCATGTGAAGATATAATATCACCAATAGAACAAGTGTATAAAGAAAAGAGAAAGGAGCTTAGGGGAACACCAGATGAGATTCACCAGATGAGTCCTCTTAGGACACAAATACAGTAGATCCTTTTCCTGATAGGATGCAAATAATTGCCAGGCAGAACCAGTGATTCCAAGATTGTTATTGAAGCTTTTAGTTTTGAAATATGGCCAACTAGACCTCTATAACTGGTTCAGAATGCAGGAGAACATCTAGTCGTCAATACTTAAAACTTCTCACACACAAGGCCCTGTACTGGCTTTTGAAAGTTTATTTTTGAAGCCATGCATAATGCAGGCCATCTCATAGCATCAGGCTCATACAAAAGTAGCCCCAGTCTCAAAAGAAGACATGCATCTAGATGCTTCTTAGTTTTGTCACCTAAGTGGTGGAACAAAGATTTCCTGACAGTTAGAACTGCTAAGTCCTGTACTGTCTTCTATTTGTTTTCTGTTAGGGTCCTGAATAGTGTATTACCTTAAACTGTAGTAGGATTTTGTGGTTTTATGTGGTATTGCCTGGCAAATGTAGTATGTGATGCAAGGCTACCAAACTCAGCAGACCTTCAGAATGCTCAGCTTTCTCAGACTGCACACATTATGCTTGCCTATAGTCTGCTGATGTCATTTACACACATATAGACTGTGTGTACAGATGGCAGAACCAAGCCATGTAAAAACGAGTGAACCATGAGCCACTGGATACACTACAGTACAGGTAGTGTGGGTAGATCGCATGTCATTTAAAAAAGGGTGTTGGTCTATTATCCTTCCTCACTGTGGCATTTGGTAGTTCATTGACATGCAGTACAGCCAGTCTGAGCTCTTGTCTTTTGTAACAAGTGTCAGCGCACATGCTCGGTCAATTGCTACTGCAAAACTCCAGCTAACAAATCACCTAGTTAGCGGCTTTCAATTTATTTACTTCTAAAGAAAGTGTCTTAAAGAAACTGCACCAAGTAAGAAACCAAAATCAGACTGTTCATTAAAAAGTACAACACTGACTACCCACCGAAAAGCGAGCTACGAAAGAGAAAGGTTAGCGACTATGTTCTGATTATGAATTTTTTTTTAGCATTTTTATTGTTGGTAGATCATTTTAGCTTGCAAGCCAAAAAAGTGTGGGCACCCCAGGCTTAGGCTGTGAACCTTTGATGGATGCTACATTTATACTCAGTCCCGATACCCCACCTGCTACCATTTAGCCTGCTTAATGTGCAATCTTTCAAACCAGTGTTAGTAAAATATTCTGTACACTTTCTAGTCTTATTTTAACCCTGTCTCAACTTGTCTTAGTGTAGTTGCAGCTATCAAATTCTAAATTTGTGTATATTCACAAAATACTATAAAGTTGGTCAGTAAAACTATTAAAACACTTTTGTCTTTCTGTTAGTTAAGGAATATCACTTGAATTATCATAGATTTTTACTTTTAGTGCATTTTGAAAAATATTCCAACTTTTTTGTACTTGATTTACATTTTACATTTACATTTATTTGGTTAACAGTTAGCTTAGTGCTGATCCATTGATGATCCTGTAGATGAGCATTAAGGACATGAACTTGATGCGCACAATGATGGGAAGCCAATGTAGGGAGACAAGTGGCTTTACATGAGTGTGTCTTGGCTGGTTGAAGATCAACCAAGCTGCTGCATTTTGAATCCTCTGCAACAGCTTGTGTAGACCAGCCAACAGTAGATGCAGTAGTGTGTGTAGGAAAGTACCAGTGTCTGGACTAGGTGTTGAATGGCATAGTCTAGGAGGTGTAGACTGTAAACCTACGTTACCATGAAATTGTTGCAATGTGGTCCTTGAATTTCACCTGGTCATTACAGCATTGGTTGGTTTTAAAACAGACTAACCAAGCTGAATAGAGATGTTGGGGTTTATTGATGGGCTGGCAGGGAGGATGAGGAGCTCAGTTGAGATGTCTGTGATTCTGGAGAAGATTGTTCCATTATTTGCTGGGAAAAATCGGTACAAATTATGATGATGACAACCATGTTAGTGGATGATTTGGCCAAGTGAAGTAGTATACAGTGAGAAGAGGAGAGAAGAACCAATCACTGACACACACCAGTGGTCACAAGGAGAGGAGCCGATACATCTCCTCTCCAAGATTCCTTGTAGGACCTGTAAGATGGGTCCTAAACCAGTCGAGCACCTTCTGATCGAGCCGAGCAATGTTGATTAGAGAAGGCATAATGGAAGTAGAGATTATATAAGAAAGTAGGTCTCCTTCAGGACAGATGGATGCTAGACATTAGTACATGTTAGATGATGGCTGTGACTTTTTCTGAAATAAATTAGCTGTCAGAAATGATGGCTGGGGTAGTTGGGGAGGGTTGAGAAGGGCAGAGAAACTGTTAAATAGCGTGCGACTGTATGTTTCAGCAGCTGTGACCACTAGGCACAAGGATGACAGCTGCCTCTGATATTCCATGAGGTTGCTTTGGTGCTTGTTTGTGCCATGATCTTTCTGCTGCTCTCAGCGCTTCTCAGAACCAGTAACTGAATGTTGTTGCTCTGGCTGGTCTAGAGAAGAGGGGGCAGAGGCTTTCAAGAGAAGTGTTGAGAGTAGAGGAAAGTGTGTGAGTAGCAGAGTTAGTGTCTAGTGTGGTGATAATGTCTGGATGTGAGAGGTGGAAGAAACTGGGCAAGACAGATGAGAGGGAGAGAGGGAGCACATATTTAGATGCTGCAGCACCTGGGAAGGAGATGCAGTGGGACAGAAAAAGCTAATTTTATGAATTCATGGTCAGATGCATTTATGGGTAGGACAGAAAGACTAAAGGTGTCACACTGTACATGTTAGGACAATGTCTAGTTGATTCCCTCTCCTTTGAGTTATGGGGTGTCTAGTTGTTCTAGATTCAAAGTGGCCAGTAGTTCAGTAAAGTGACCTGCTTGTGATTTGTGTCTGCTTTGTTGACTGCCTTCCACTGCCGATGAATGTAGTGTCTGCAGCTGAAGATTTCTGTTGCTGATGGAGGTTGTTAATATTGCTAGTTCTTCTGTGGAAAGAAAGGCATGACTTGGGCCTGGAGTTAATTACAGGAATTAATAAAGAGTTAATAAAATAAGATGTTCTATAGTTACAATCAGCTCTGTCCTAATTGGGCAACTTTTGTTCAGTACAAACTACTAACCAAACTTTATTTAGATGATATTCACTGCTTTATCAGATTAATTGTCCTAATGTTTATGATTTAATGGGAGCCCTAGACACACTTTATTTTAAAAAAATCTTGTCATCCTTCATCTTTCTCTTCCAAGGGCTATGTTACTATTGGACCAATACCGGAAGAAGTCCAAGCTCTTCAGGACCAAGGTAGTGCTGGCCCCGCTAGGTGATGACTTTCGCTATACAGAGGCTGAAGAATGGGATCAGCAGTTCAATAACTACCAAAAGCTGTTTGACTACATGAACTCTCATCCTGAACTCCACGTCCAGGTCTATTTCTCTCCTCTAAAGGCACTACAGTCATAGCCAAATGTTTTGAGAATGACACAAATATTGGTTTTCACATAGCTTGCTGCTTTAGTTTTTATGATGTCAATTTGTATATAGTCAAGAATATTATGAAGAGTGATCAGATGAATTGCAAAGTCCTTCTTTGCAATGAAAACTTAATCCCTCAAAATACATTTCCATAACATTTCGGCCCTGCTGAGATCATTTCTGTAATCTTCTCGTTAACAAAGGAGAGATTGTTGACGAGCACAAGGCTGGAGATCATTCTGTCATGCTAATTGAGTAAGAATAGCAGATTGTATGTTTTAAAAAGAGGGTGATGCTTGGAATCATTGTTGTTCATCTGTTAACCATGGTTACCTGCAAGGAAACATTTGCAGTCTTCATTGTGTTGCATAAAAAAGGCTTCACAGGCAAGGATATTGGTGCTACTAAGAATGCACCTAAATCAACCATTTATCTCATCATCAAGAACTTCAAGGAGAAAGGTTCAGTTGTTGTGAAGAAGAATTCAGTGTGCCCAAGAAAGTCCAGCAAGAGTCAGGACCTTGTCCTAAAGATGATTCAGCAGTGGGATTGGGTGCCACCAGTGCACCAGGGTGAACAAACAAAAGCACACAAATTCTGATAAACTCCAAGCATTGATTATGAAAGAATGGTTTGCCATCAGTCAATATTTGGTCCAGACGGTGATTGACAGCATGGTAGGGTCAATTGCAGAGGTCTTGAAAAAGAGGGGGCAACACTGCATATATTGACTTTTTGCATAAACTTGATGCAATTGTCAATAAAAGACTCATGAAACTCATGAAATGCTTGTGATTATATTTTAATACACCACAGAAACAACTGACAAAAAGATCTAAAACACAGAAGCAGCAAACTTTGTGAAAACCAGTATTTGTGCTGTTCTCAAAACTTTTGGCCATGACTATAATTATTGTAACATAGTCAGCATCTCATTCTCATTTTTTTCATACTTATTCTGTATCTGTTTTTGTATTAATATATTTTTTCATAAACAACCTTTTTACTTCAGGCTCAGTTTGGAACCATGTCAGATTACTTTGAAATACTGCATAATAAAACTGCCATGAATGTGGGAGTGTCAACTTTTCCAATAGTCAGTGGTGATTTCTTCACATACGCGGACCGAGATGACCATTACTGGAGCGGCTACTTCACTTCTAGACCATTTTACAAACGACTGGACCGCATGTTGGAGTCCCAGCTCAGGTACATACGCTATTTGAAGGCAGTATACCTTTACATACCTTGTATTATGTCTACAACTGTAAATATCTACTGTAAAGCAAATTGTGCCACACAAGTTTTAAAAAGACTGATTTGGCTGTGTTGAACTTTCATTTTGCTGATGCATTTTAAATCAATGGAAGCCAGAGATATGTGCAGTGGTGCTTGAAAGTCAAAAATGTTAATAAGAATGTGACCTAAAATATTCATACGATATTCCAACAAGTCTTAAAAGTAGGTGGAGAAAATCTATTTAAACAAATGAAACAAAAACGTACCTAAAAGTTTAATTAACTTTTTGCAGTAACTGTTGATCAGTTGGATCCATGATAATTGGATTAAGGTCACAATAGCTGTTAAGGTGAAAGTAAAATCCTTGTAGTATTAAAAGAAAAAGGATCTACCAAAGTATGATTGTGTACAACACACATTTGTAGAAGTGTATGACATAAACAAAGGAGATTTCTGAGGACCCCAGTAAGAATTTTTTGATACAAAACAATCTCTGAAGAATTTAGACTCCACCAGTCCAGTCAGACAGATTGTACACTCCCCAGTAGTGATTGGCAAAAAAACCCAACTTGGAGTCACAAAGCCATTAATTTGAATGAACTTAGGGAAATCTAGGTTTCATTCAGTGTGTGGCTTGCAGTGCTTGTAAAGTTGTGAATTCCAGGTTCCATTTTTTTGCATTACAAAATGGGATAATGGCCTGGTAGAAGAGGGCAGGTTTGTGGACAGGCAGAAAGATAGTGGGGTTGAACAGCCTGAAATGTATTTTTAAATCCTGTACATTAACATAGCAAGTTGTCATGTAGGATAAGTATGCTTCAGGTAATGGAGACTGCAGGCCACAAGGTCTATTTTCTCAAAGCACCATGATATCAGTGATGGTAATGATTGCACACTTTTGAATACGGTTTATGTTCATAATGTGCTTTTTTTTCATCACATACTCCTCTTTATTTTTTTATTTACAGGGGTGCTGAGATCCTTTACTCTCTAACCTTGGCCCATCTTCGCAAGTTTGGGAAGCTTAGTAGTTACCCTGCAGTAGAGAATTACAAGTTGCTAACAGGAGCAAGGCGAAATCTGGGCTTATTCCAACATCACGACGCTATTGCAGGAACAGGAAAAGACTGGGTTATGGCGGATTATGGAACCAGGTATATTGCAAATTCCTACTACAAAAAACATTTGTGCTGATTTTCAGGAGGTGTCAGTGTTCTAATCTCAGTGCATTGTCGAGCCATTAAAGGTGGTAGTTGTATCAGAATTCTTTTGGGGACAAGTCACACAGTTCAATAATTTTGATAACATTTTCTGCCCAATTTGAATAAGTTATGACTGCTTGTGGTATAGTTCTAAAGATACTGAACTGTTTTATCCCTGTACTAAATATGTATTATTTCTACATCAGTTTAGTAGAGCCATGGTTATGTCTGCACTGCACACATGGTCATGACCCTATTGTAATTAAAATAATATGAAGCACAATTCAGTTCCCATATAATGCAAGTCAGATTTAGCATTCAGATTTTACATTGTGAATCTTGCACATTAGCAAGCATGTTTTACTATGAGCAAATGCAGGATATTGATGTAAAATTCTAAATGAGAAAAAATGTGGTTAAAGATGACTGAAATGAAAATGTATTTGCATACATTAAATCATTTGAAACACTATTACACCCAAACCCTTTCTGGTCTGAATTTGCAAGCCATAATCTTTTGAAAGAAACATTAATAGCACACCCCATGGGGAGGTAAACTGAGGTAGTATTGGTAAACATAGTTTATGTTCTAGCTAAAGCAAACAATGCTCCAATATACACTGATGAGCCACTTCATTATGTATCTCCACTTGTATAGGCTTTCAATTATTTTAAATAAATTTTATAGCACTTTTTACAACAGATGTCGTCACAAAGCAGTGGTGACAAAGGTGAGAGAGGCAAGGAAAAACTCCTTGGGAGGAACCAAGGCTCTGAAGGGGAACCCATTGTTCTCTGGTCAACACCGGATGATAATAATAATAGACAAACTAATTTAAATTAATTAATTAAAAATAAAAGTAATAATGCGTTTAGTTTAAAGAGGCATTGGCAGTTCCTTGTGTAATATGTTTTCAGCCTAGACTTCAATATTAAGACGGTGTCTGTGTCCTGAACAACATTTGGAAGATTATTCCATAAATGAGGAACTTAATTAGAGAAAACTTTGTGACATTTGCAACACAAGGTATCAGCAAAAAGCCTGCAACTCAAGAGACGCAAGCTGAAGGTTTTGGAATGGCCATCACAGTCCCCTGATTTAAACATCAGTGAAAATTTGTGGGTAGATCTTAAAAGAGCTGTGCATGCAAGACGACTTTGAACACTTTGTTTGATGAAACAACTAAATTTGATATAAAAACCTCAAATTAATTTAGGAATTCTGAGTAAGGTCTGTCAATGATAATTTGTGGAATTGACTGTTAAGGTTATCTTTAGAAATAACTGCAAGTTCTCACACTTTGCCAGATAGATGAGAGTGCTGTAGATACACCCCTCACATTTTTTATTAGTATTTTATCTTTTCATGGGACAACACTGAAAATATGACACTTTAACAGTGTAAATTTACTGTCCCCTTTAAAATAACTCAATACACAGCCATTTTAATTTCTAAACCACTGGCAACAAAAGGGAGTACACCCTCTTTTTGTGATCTCCTTTTATGCTAAGCTGCAAGAAAGGAGAGCAGCACTTTCCTGAGTGAAATGCATACCGTCCCACCCTAGCAGGCCAGCTTTACCCTCCAGATTTCTTCAATTGTGTATGAAACCCATGTTTTTTTCTGAGTACCACCTGAACATCCAGTAGTTCAGTGACCACAGTCTGCTGTAGGTCATGTCACCACAGAACATATTAGAGCATCACCCTTGTTAATTTATACAAATCTATATCGTTACTCTTAGGAACCTCACTTTCCTGAAGGTGTTTATCGTTAGCTTCTACATGGAAAGCTATCTTTGAGTACCTGTGCTTACCTAGAACCTGGAGATTACCCGTTATGTCCGGTGCCTTTCTCCAGGGATACACCTGACTAATGCTGCTGGTGCCTCTAAAGGCCTGGCTAACTTCACATGCCTCAAAGTAGAGTCTCCAATAACCAGAGCTCTTTCAGGTTTCTCAGCATGTGCTTCACTGAGGAGATAAAACCTGTTTGACATGTGAACTGGTGGGGTGTGGTGCTGTGGTGGTCGAACCTTAGAAGCTTTCCTACTTTCATGCTGCTGTTGTCATTTGTCCTCCTGTGAGGGTTTCTAACTTCGCCTAAGGCTTCTTTTTCCTTGTGGAAAAATGTGAAAATGTAATAGAGTGTATGGAAAAATTTCTGTCCCTCATCTTTTTTTATACACTGGTGCTTGAAAGTTTGTGAACCCTTTAGAATGTTTGTTCATTCACAAGTATGACCTAAACATTATCTTACTTTTTTATACAGTAAGTTATAGATTAAGAGAATCCCATTGAACAAATGAACCAAACAATTATATGAGAATGTATCAATTGAGAAATATGAGCCAATGTTACATATCTGTGAGTGGTAAAGTTTGTGAATTTCTAGAATTAACAACTAATTTAAATGTGCTTTATTTAAAGGGCAGGTAGTTATCAAAGTCTCATCAGTCTGTGAAAGCTTACAAAACTATCTTTAAAGAGTTCAGAGGCTATTAAAATGTATGTCAGGTACTAATGTGGCTAGTTCTGTAATCCTTGTTGATAAGGCTGCTTCTTCTTTTGCATGTGGTTTTAGGATGGCCTAGCAAATAGGATTGCATTAACTCTACAACTTGTACCATTGTGTTAATTAATAGGTCTTTGTTTTCTTTGATTAAGAGTAGTGTCTGTTTTGCTGTTTTATAGATTGTTTCAATCTATTTTGAATGTGAAACAAGTGATTGAGAATTCAGCTCACTGGCTGGTGCTTGATGACAAAAAGTCATACTTGTATGACCCTGCAAACCCACTGCTTCAGGTGGTGAGTTGAACATTTAAAAACTTTTTTCCCTTTAACCATGGAACCACCTTAATAGTCATATTAAGTCCATCTTAAAACGTATACTGTGTAGGAGGAAGTCCAGCCAGCCCATGATGCCTTACCCCGAAAATCTGTCCTTAAGATCAGCACAACACCGAGGTAACAGCTTAGTTCTTTACATAACCATTCATATGACTTCTTTACACCTGTCTGTCAACCTTCTGATATAATAAACATTGTAAAATATGATTATATATTTACTATATATAGTGTGAAGACAGTATGCAAATCTTTCATTTCATGTTATTCTGCTTTAATCTTCATCCAAGTCAAGAGTATTGATGATAATGTGCCTAAAATAAAAACACAAACAAATTCTGATCTTTATATGTCTTAATTGAGAACAATAAACTTATATTGATAGTGAAAAAATTTTCAGTTTAGTTTTATTTATATAGCGCTTTTTACAACAGATGTTGTCACAAAGCAGTATTACAAGGTCCGGGTCCGAGTCCTTGAACAAGCCAAGGTGACTGCAGCAACGATAAACTCCCTGAGCTGAGGAAGAAACTTTGGGAGGAACCAAAGCTCAGTAGGGGAACCCATCCTCCTCTGGTCGACACCAGATAGTAATAAGTTTATGGGGGTGGGAATTGCAGGGTATCTCGTGATGCGATACAATACGCGATACATTGTCCACGATAATGATATCAAGATACAGCGATACAGAGATACGACCGTCATAAAATAATCCACAGTCTGATCCATCAATGTTCTAAAAGTAAAGCAAAGTGAACTTAGACCTTAGATTTAAATGTGATTGGGCATCTTTTAGCCCAGCGTTCAATGTATCTCTCTGTTGATGTTGTGCAGCGCCACCGAGAGGAGACTTTAAGTAGAGACGCTGGTGAGTCAAATTGCTGATAAATGTTTGTTAATTTAAAAATTGATATTGCCATTAGTGTATCGATTATCGTATCATATGAGCAAGGATGCCGATATATCGTCATATCTTTATTTTGACACACCCCTAATAAGTAAACACTCCAAAGATGAGTGGTTATAATTGTTAATGAGTTCCAGAGGTGTAGGCAGCAGATGAACATGTGGTGATAGACAGTGGTTGTCAAACCAGACCAAAATGCATGGGCTGGAAAAAAACAGTGCTATTATTTTAGGCACCTTTGGTTTAGATCAGATTAATGCAGAAAACCATGAAATTCCCAAAGGTTTACATACTTTCCCTTGCCAATGTATATGGTGTATGTAGTACTGGTTCTGGGAACTTTTTAAGAAACCAAAACAGTTCATATTCCAGCAGGTTTCTGCAATTAAAATGCTGTCTGTTCTTAGGCCATTGGTGGTATTTAATCCTACTGAGCAAGCAAGGAGCTCTGTGATAAGTATCTATGTGACTACTCCTCGTGTTCGTGTACTCACTGCCCAAGGCCTATTGGTTAAAGCTCAGATCAGTGCAGTTTGGGAAGAAGTCACCCACGCTTCCACAGAGAGCTTCCAGGTCAGACAAATGCTGGTACATTATGTCAAGGGTTTTATTTCATTCTTAACATGCAATCAACCTAATTAACATACCTTTTGTTTCTGATGTCAAAAGTTGAACCTTGCATTGAATGATGCTGTGTGTGTGTGTGTGTGTGTGTGTGTGTGTGTGTGTGTGTGTGTATATGTGTATGTTTGTGTGTGTGTGTGTGTGTGTGTGTATGTGTGTGTGGTGTGTGTGCAGTTATCTTTTCTAGCCAATGTGCCACCACTAGGCCTGGCTGTATACCATCTGAATGAAGAGACAGAGCCACAGACTGAGTCGGCCCAGTACATGTTTCTGAAGGAAGGAGGAACTGTGTCTGTTACTGGAACAGAGCATTTCAGGGTGTCTGTCCCCAAGGAAGCTGTTCCTGTGTTTGTGGAAAACCCCTATCTCCAGCTTTCCATTTCATCCTCTACAGGACTGTTGGAGGTCTGACAAATTCTCTATAATTGCTTCAGATAAATATAATATATAAAGTGAGAAACATTAGTATTTGAACACCCTCTGATTTTCCAAGTTCTCCTGCTTAGAAATCATATTGTAGGTGCATGCCCACTGTGAGAGACAACATTTGAAAATAATTCAGGAAATCACATTGTGTGATTGGTAAAGAATTTATTTGTATTGCACTGCTGCACATAAGTATTTGAACACCTGAGAAAATCAGTGTTAATATTTGGTACAGAAGCCTTTGTTTGCAGTTACAGAGGTTTCCTGTAGTTCTTGACCAGGTTTGCACACACTGCAACAGTGATGTTGACCCACTCCACAGTGATACCCCACAAGGTGAGATCTTGCATGGAGCCCCAGTCTGAGGGAGACTGACAGTTGTCTTTAGCTTCTTCTATTTTCTAACAGTTGCTCCAGCAGTTGAAGCTGCTTGGCAGTTGCCCATGATAGTAGTTGGAGTCTGACTGACTGTGGGGTGGACAGGTGTCATTAAAGAGCTCAGACAGGTGCTACTAATGTACATTAATGAGTGGAGTAGAGGTGGATTTTTTTAAAGGCAGAGTAACAGCTCTTTGAGAGCCAGAATACTTGCTGATTGCTAGGTCTTCAAATAGTTTTATGCAGCAGTCCAATACAAATAAATTCTTTACAAATCACACAATGTGATTTCCTGATTTATTTTTTTTAAATGTTGTCTCTCACAGTGAGAATGCAACTACAATGTGAATTTCAGATCCTCCGTGATTTTTATTTGCAATATTACAGGGTGTTCAAATACTTATGTTCCTCGTCGTATATGACCCTTAAAGGGAAATGGAATTTAAAAATCACTAAATCTGTTGAAACACACCTCCTCTCACTGTCTCAGCCTCTGTGCATGCTAGGCTGGTCACAAGTTACAGAATTTTGTCCGCTGTATTCTGACTTGGTACAGCTTTATAATCTTTTAGTATTGTTCTTATTTGAAGTGATGCATATTATCTTTATTTACCAATTAGCCACAATATTACATGGATGATCTGTGTATATGCAACGTTTCTGTAGAATAATTATAGTCAGTGAACTTTATGCAAACATGTTTTTTGAGAAAGTTGTGAAAAATACTTTGGTGTTATTAGTAGTCAGTCTTATTCAGTGAAAATGGCAGTGAGCTCACAGACTGTATAAGAAATTAAACTCCAGCTTCTTGCATTATTGTTTTCCAGTTGGGACACAGTCACAGTAGTCTGGTTATTTACTTGTGTAATGCATGCTGGGTATTGCCATGAGAAAACACTGACAACAAAAACATAAAGATTTAAAATAGTCCATTCTATCAAAGCATTGAGGCTGAGGAGGTGTGAGGTCTTGCTAGGATGAGTAACACATTTAATTATTGTTGTGCTTCTTTCATTCTGATTTGTTTATATCTGAAATAAGATGTGTATTGCTTTTACAGACACTGAAACTAAAGGAAGACGGGTCAAAACACTCAGTCAGAGTGGAGTTTCTCTGGTATGGCACAACCAGCAACAGGGACAAGAGTGGCGCCTACTTGTTCCTCCCTGATGGAGAAGCTACAGTAATGCAACAGAGTTTGATGATGTTTCGGGGGGGTTGTCCTCATTAAGTACATTCTGTAAATATTGTTTGGGGAATGTATTTGCAAAGTTGCTTCTAAATTGCTCAGAAAATCAGCTCAGGTTAGCCTTTTTTCCTTGGGCAGAAGTATGCTTCTTCTGAGTCACCTGTGATACGAGTAACCAAAGGACCTGTGTTCTCTGAAGTCACAACAACTTTCACACATGTCACTCATACTCTCCGGCTTTACAACATTCGGGGTAAGGGGCACATACGTTTATAGTCATTTAGTGATACTGTTGGGCTGATAATCTTGAATTTTGAATCTCTGTTTCTCTGGGTATCTGTGGGTCATGAATATATGTGTTTCTGATTTCTCTTGACATGAAGAGATTTTGGCTGAATTAATTTCTCCAGAAATGATGGAGCTTTTCTATTCAGCGCTAAACAGAGCAGCTCTACTTCCATGCATCTCTGAAAACAATTGCAAATGTCTCTTTTTACTTTTTACTATGTTTTGATGTGGTACTTTTGTACTGAATATGTTTTCTGGAACAACACTAGAAATATATCAGTTCTTAGTTGTTTCTGCAAATGTAAATACTTAATCCTGTAACTTGTTTTTGTGTGTACTTGTATAATATTAGGGTGCTTTCAGATGCTCATTTTACACTACTGGTTTTATTCTCTGTCTATGCATAGAGCTTCTTTACTTTGACGCCACCCTTCATTAAATGTATTGCTCAGATTAGACATCTACACCAACCAGCTACAACATTAGAAACACTGGCAGGAAGACTGTATAGCATTATCTTATAATGGTGGCACCTGTCAAGTGATTGGATGTATTAGGCATCAAGTGAACATTCAGTTTTTGAAGTTAATTGTTGCAAGTAGGAAAAATGGTGTAACAATAAGAACATCACACTGACATTGGCCAAACTGTAATTGCTATTTGTCTCCAAAATAGTAGGATATGAACTGTTCCCATTAAACAGAGATAAGTACCAACCAAAAATAATCCAGACAAGGACAACTGCTGAATGGGAACTCAAGACTTACTGATGCATGTTGGAAGCGAAGGAAGACTAGCCCATCTGTTCCAACCCCACAGAAGAGCTTCCTTAGCATAGAATGCTGAAAATGTTACATTAGAAGCCACAGACTGATCAGAATGCCCATCCTGGTTTCTTTCCAATACCAAATGTGCTTGAAATGAGCTTGTGCTCATAAAAACTGGACTACGGAGAAATGAATGAAGGTGCCCTGTTCTGACCAACATCAAGGCAATGATCACATTGTGCTCTGGGTTGTTGTCTGCTGTGAAACTTTGTCCTTATATTTATGGATATGCTACATTGATTCATGCCACCAACTTAAACATTCCTGCAGACCCTGTTCACATCTTGATGACAACGGTATAAAGCAGTGGCATACTGAAAACGTTAGGAGGAACATGAAAAAGTGGAACATGACAAGGTGTAGAGTATGTTTTAAAATTCTCCAGACTTAAATCCAAGATTTGCTGTGCTGTAGTAGTGTAATCCTTGGAGAGCCCAGAGTTAAATTATCTACTGTTAACATTGTGGTGCTAGATATCAAAGAACACCCTAAAAGGTCTTGTGGAGTCAAATCCAGCAATGCGCAAAGCTACAGTATGCATGGTCGGTAAACTGCCAAACACTTAGTATCTGAAAGCACCCTTGAAAAGGATTTTTGCTGTATAGCCTTTCTGAGATTTATTTTAGCTTCTACAAAGTAAGAAATTAGATTAAAGCATATCAGTATCCCTCATCTAATGCAATGACTATGAAAAAGCACTGAAATTGTGTCCTTTGCTTCTTAAACTACTGTTCACGCTCTTAATTTTTGCCCTCTCATTCTCTCACAAGGAGTGGATGGACAAGCTGTTGAGATATCTAACTCCGTAGATATAAGGGAGGAGTTCAACCGTGAAATTGCAATGAGAATAACATCGGATCTTAACAGCAAGGATAAATTTTTTACTGACCTCAATGGTTTCCAGGTAGGCCTTAATGTTTTTTGAGTCTGAGAGACAACTGTCCTTTTATTTGGCTTTCATAACAGCAAAACTGTTATGTAGGCATTTCATGCAGAAATTAAGTTTGTATTATATTTGTGAATACAGTGGGGCAAAAAAGTATAAAGTACTCAATAAAGTACCAATTCTGCAAATTGCCCCACTTAGAAAGATGAGAGAGGTCTGTAATGTTCATCATAGGTACACTTCAACTGTGTGAGACAGAATGTAAAAAATATCCAAAATATCACATGATTTGTAAAGAATTTATTTGTATAATGGTGCAGAAAATAAGTATTTAGTACCTACAAACAAGCAAGAATTCTCACAGACCTGTTACTTCGTTGTTAAGAAGCTCTTCTATTCTCCACTTGTTACCTGTATTAATGACACATGTTTGACCTTATCTTGTATGAAAGACACATGTCCACACCTTCAAACAGTCAGACTCCAACCTCCACAATGGCCAAGACCAGAGAGCTGTCTAATGACACCATAGACAAGATTGTACACCTGCACAAGACGGGGATGAGCAGCAGCTTGGTGAGAAGATATCCACTGTTAGAGTAATTATTAGAAAATGGAATCACTTACAATCACCCTTGACATTGGGTTCCATGAAAGATCTCACCTTGTTGGGTACAAATTATGCTGAGAATGGTGAGGAAACAGGCCAGGGAACTGGCCAATGACCTAGAATCAGGCCAGGGAACTGGCCAATGACCTGAAAACATTTGGGTCCACAGTAACAAAGGTAACTATTAGTAACACACTATGTTGTCATGGATTAAAATCCTGCTTAAGCCAGCACATTTCCAGTTTGCCAGAGACCATCTGGATGATCCAGAGGATGACCAATCAAAATGGAACTCTTTGGTATAAA
>JBBIGC010163918.1:0-16312 GCA_037576955.1 Lepidarchus adonis
TTTATTTCTAACTTGTATAATTTAGACAGGATATATTTTTATGGAGAGCAAAATATTATAAGTTATTTAAGGTTTGATTTGATTTATTCCAGAATAATAATCCTGTCTGTTTTTATTCATATTTAAGTCTTAAAAAGTTTTAAAGTTTTAAATGTTTAGTTTTAGTGAGTTCAATAAATGTTTATACTGTTCGGCCCACGATCTAAAGTGTTTTTGGATTTTGGCCCCCTGTGCAATTGAGTTTGACACCCCTGCTGTATACTGACTATAAACCTCGAAAAATATATGGACATCTATGGTTTGATTTCTTTGCATGTGTGGATTGGATGGTTGTTCTTGACATCTGGTTAGAATTTAATGTCAATTGCACCTTTAGAAATATATTTACTTAGAAAATTGGTGACGTGTTCAATACTTATTTTACCTGCTGAATATGTAATTTTCTCAATAATTGTTGGGCCAGAATAGTTTTTGCCAGTAGTGTTTTGCCATAAGACTTTTTTTAAGAGTTATCTATTACATTAACATAAAATAAAGTTGCCTTTTAGGTTTTGTGGTGACAATGTTTACAACAGTCATTCTCATTTTATCAGGAATGGACAAATCCAGTAGATACATTTTTATTATTGATCTACCATTACACCTTACACCCCATTTCAAAGAGCATGAAAAGTTCTCATTTGTCCAGTCCTGAAGTGTGTGTTTTCCTTGTGTGTGTATGTTTGTGTGTTTATGTTGATGCTGATCTTTGCCCTCTATTTTGGGCTCATCTGCTCTCACTCGTCTTCTTCTCCCTCCTTCTTTTTCCTCTCTTTCTTTCCTCACTGGACGGGACTCCGCTGGGCTGATCACATTAGGAGTATGATGAGGTACTGTTCAGTCACTTTACATCACATGGGGAAATGCTTCCACACTGCTTTAGCACATCTGCATGTTCATTAGTGTGTCATGTCCAGGACATTAAATCTGTTCATTTTTACTCTAAATGTTTGTCCTTACTCTCTCTTTCTGTCCATCCATTTTTCTATACCTCCTTGCTTCATTCCATCATTCCTTTATACTTCATTCCTTTCCATCCGTCCTTCCTTTCTTCCTTCCTTTCTTTTCCTCTACCCATCCATCCATCCATCCGTTTGACTGGCTATCCTTCGTTTTTTCTGTCCACACCTCCTTTCTTCCATCCATCCTTCTGTCCATCCATCATCCATCCTTCTGTCCTTCCTTCCATTCCTTCTTATCTCTATCCTTCCTTCTTTTCTTCCTTCCTTCCTTCCATGCCTTTTCCATCCATCCATTCGTTCATCTTTCTGTCCCTTCCATCCATACCTTTTCATCCATCCATCCATCCATCCATCCATCTATCTTCCTTCTTTATTCCATTCATACATCCTTTCTTCCTTTCTTATATTTTTTCTCCCACCATCCATCCTTTCTTCCTTTCTTATATTTTTTCTCTCCCACCATCCTTCCTTTCTTCCTTTCTTACATCTTCTCTCCCACCCATTCTTCATTTCTTCCTTTCTTGCATCTTTTCTCCCACCCATCCTACATTTCTTCTTTCTTTCTTTTTTTTGTTTCTTTTTCTTTTTTATATCCCTGTCCCCTCCTTTCCCTCAGCTGGCCGATGATCGAATGGCTCTGGTGTCTGGAATTAGTTTGGATCCAGAGGCGGCCATCGGCGTTACCAAAAGACTCCCTCCCAAATGGGTTGAAGGTGTGGACGAGGTAAAATATTTCGATTTTTTAAAACATTAATGAGATTGGACCTTGATTCCATGATCTTCATTTTTTGTGCTTGATTGCAAGTTTGCTTGAAGCTGTATGATAAGATATAGAACGAGAGGTCAGAATGGAGTTCAGCAGCTCCTTCATTTTACACTTTTCAGTCTGAATGTGAGAGTCCCAGTTAAACTGTGACCGTTTTGTCTTCAGATTCAGTATGAGATCACACGTATACGGCAGAAGATGAAGGAGCTGGCCAGCTTGCACGATAAACACATGAACCGGCCCACGTTGGATGACAGCAGTGAAGAGGAGCATGCTATCGAGATCACTACACAAGAAATCACACAGGTTAAAGCCCACACACACACAAAAACACACACAGCTTTCTTTTTGGTACATATAACAGTGTTATAAACAAATATAGAGAGGTTAAGCAAGATTTCAGACACTTCAGTTATTATTTAATATAAATTTCATGCATACATATGCACTCACAACATCCATTGATTCTGTACTTATTAATTTTATCAAAAATATATGTATGTATTCAGTATGTATTTATAAGCATCAACAAACTTGCTTAAAATGTAACTCAGTAGGAGAAAAGACATCAGAAGTTAAAAATTAAAATACTTTGTTGCAGAGCCATTGTTGGAGGTAAACGCTTCAAGATGTTTACAAGGACATGTAATCAACTTCTAATTGCTGTTCAGAAGTTTGATGGTCCTACTATTGTACCCAATGTTCCAGATGTAGTAAATATGAAGTCATCTTATGGAAACCTCAATCTTCTCCCCCACATTTCCCCAGTCTTGGGTCATGAGAGAAAATATTCTTCCAGTTCTTCCTGTTACTTTCCTCCATTAAAAGATATTTCTTTCTCCAAATGAGTTGAATTATTGCACAAGAGTTCTATTTTTAGATCATCTTTGTAGACTATGTTGTTCCAGAGCAGTTCTGACACGTCCAAATGCTTGTGGGAAAATGTTTGATGTGCATTGGGCTTTTTTGTTAGCTTTAAGCGAGGAAGCAAAGAGATGATTGCAGTGCAGTTCATTGCTAATTGTTCTCTGTGTAACTGCTGGACTGGCTGCTGACTTCTCCTTTACCTTCCTTATCATTAGCCTAAGAAAACCTTGCAGGGTGCATCTTCAGGAATTCAGTTAACATTTAATCCCATATTAGCTGAACAGTGGTACTGACAGACACGTTTAAAGTATTTGGTAAGATTGTGTAGCTTTATTGGTAGTAAGTTTGCTTAAAATTGTTGTTTTTTTGGATGGTCCGTTACATTCACAGTGATGACTACTTCCAAACCAATGAAAAACACATATTTACACATTTTAATATATTGTCGGAATATAATTGCTTTATGAAGATGAATACATACTTACTCTTATGAAACATTAACTATGTGTCTATGCACAGGAAACCTATTAAATTGCAGTTTTGTTTCTCCTTCCAGAAAGTACAGTGTATTTTTGAACAGAATACAGACTACACATCATACTAAAAGGGAATTTAGGAACATAGGAAGTATATTGTTTTTAGAATTTAAAAGATAATTGCAAAACTTTATTCAAATTATTCAAAGTGTCAAAAGACTTCATATTAGAAAATGTAAAACAACTCTGTGTGTGTGTAGATGTTTCACAGGTGTCAGCGTGCAGTAACAGGACTGCAGTCTCGGTGTGGTCATTGCACAGAGCAGGAAGAGAGGCTACTTAGAAATGTGGTCTCCTCACTTGCTCAGAGCCTTCAAGACCTTTCGACCAACTTTAGACACACACAGTCCAGCTATCTGAAACGTGAGTACACAAAAACACACACATCTTCTGTGTGTGTGTGTGTGTGTTAGTGTTAGGGGTGTACATAATAAGTGCTTCATGATTCAATTGTATATTGATTATTTTAGCCAACAATCCGATACTTTAAAAATTGCAGTAATTCAGTTCTATACTGGGGTGCTCTCAGTATTGTGAATGGAAGAGAGACAGCAGCTTATGGGTGTGTCGAGAGAGCGAGAGAGAGAGAGAGAGAAGGGCTCAGGTAGCTGGTAGTACAGACAGTGAGATGAATGCCTGAGTATGCGGGTCGACGAGGGCAGAGGGCCTGATTACCCGGGACCATTGCCAGTTGTGCTGAATGAGTCGCCTCGGTGGCAGGACGTGTACTCCTCGCTGTCCAATGCATTGGACTGCTGAAACATGTGATGTCACCGGGCTGGGGTGGTGCATCGTGACGGCCCAGATCCATGTGACAGCATGAAATATGATGAAATTCCATACAATCTGCTACATTTTGCACATTGCATATGCAAATTGATTATAATTTGAACACAAATGATTATTTAAGGTCAAACATCGTAAAAAGGTTTTACAAGTAGATGAGCAATCATCCTGAAACCCCCCCCCCCTTTTTTTTTTTTAAATCAACTTCAGGCATGAAGAATCGTGAAGAAAGGTCCAAGCACTTTTTTGACGCTGGTCCTTTGATGGAGGAGGATGAAGACATGGCACTCTATGACCGGGTAAGCAATAAACAAACACAAACACAAATGAAATAGATAACACTATTCCCTTCCCCTACTCTCTCTCTCATTTCTTTTTTCCTCTCTCACTCGAAACATTAAACTACATTTATCTTTCCTCTGTCTCTGTCAGGGGTTTACAGATGACCAGCTCGCTCTGGTCGAGCAGAACACAGTGATGGTGGAGGAGCGAGAGAGAGAAATCCGGCAAATTGTACAGTCCATCTCGGACCTCAACGAGATATTCCGAGACCTCGGTGGGATGGTGGTAGAGCAGGTCAGTCGTCTTCTCATGGCTGGAGAGACTTTGCTTGGCATGTCCTGTTTCTTTGGCACCTGAATCCGAGTGTAATTTGACATGACAGAGTTGATGAACTACATTTCTAATTCATCTCCAGTGTATGGATTAAAGCAGATACTTTAGACTTCTGACAAAAAGAAAAGGCAGTTCCTGCAGTTGTCTCTGTCCTCTGAACAGGGTACAGTCCTGGACCGAATTGACTTCCATGTGGAGCAAGCCTGCGTTAAAACAGAGGATGGACTAAAACAGTTACAGAAGGTAAGGACAGAATGTTGTAAAAGCATTCATTTTTTCATTTCAGCTTAATTTCAATGTTAAGATGTAGGCAGTTTGGTCATTTAAGTGAATTAGTTAATTATAGAAACTTTCTTTTTAATGTTGGAGATATGAACCCTGGTTCATAATATCTAAAACACAGAAACTTTATTTACAATCCAAAAAATACAGGGAACATTTGTTTTATTGATTGATTGATTGATTTATTGGTGTATTTGTCATTTTGGTGAGTAGTGATTCTTCTAAAAAGCACTTTTGAATTATTTTGCCTTAGAATGTTTTTTACTCCTGTCTGCCATGTAGGGATTTAAAATCTGTTTTAGACCAAAAGTCAGAATGTATTACAATATCAATATTATATCTGGTTACGGTCACCGTTGCTGGGTCAGTTTTCCTAGAATGAAGCATTTTACATCAAAGCTTATTGACTGTGTTAAATGATTAAACCTTTAATTGTGCGGAATTGAATCAGTACAATTCTGCTTTAATGCTTTTATATCAAATAATTTTCTTAGTGTAGTGGGTAATTTGTTATTTTTAACAAGGGGACTGGAGCATCCCTCATATCCCTCTGTGGGTATAAACATTAAACTCAACATATAAACATAAACTCAATAATTTGCAAATAATCTCTCCACTTTGCAAATAATAGTGTTTCTTTCTTCTCTTTCAGGCTGAACAGTATCAGAAGAAAAATCGAAAGATGCTGGTCATTTTAATCCTGTTTGTCATAGTTGTCATCCTCATAATCCTTCTGTTTGCAACAAAGTTTTAGTGTGTGTGTGTGCGCATGTGTGTGCGTGCGAGGTACTCTCTTGAAGTAAGGTCCTTTATGTCAGGGGTATATTTAACTTTAGTCATCAATGTTCAGCACAATTTAATGATTTTCCTCCTCTAAAGCACCTGATTTAAGTTCTTGTGATTTTTAATGGCTGCTTAAGCTGGAACATCATCGAGCTGTGTTGAACTCCAGCCCTCCTGGACACAAGCTGAATACACCTGTTCCCTGTGAACTCTGACCTTGACCTCAAGAAACAAAAAACAGTGCCCACTAGTGGCCGCCCAGTGCAATGCCTGCAGACTTAAACATAGGCCCCAAGTCGAGCCTGTTCATCAAGAAAGGAGCTGAGAGACATTCCTATTGGCCGACCATCAGCTTGGGGTTTAAATGTTCTGGCTATAGTAGAAATCCTGCTTTGTGAAATACCCACTTGGACAAAACTGCAGTATCTTCATGTCTGCTGTCACAATCCAGTGTTGAAAATCAGCTCTTAAAGGAAAATAAGTCATCTTCACATGCTGGAGGCCTATTTTTGTCTCCCTTTGAACTTCCACTGCTTGGCATCATCTTCAGCTGTTGTTAAGACAACAACCAAATGCTAGACCATTCACTCGTAGGTTGTTCATGTGACTGTATGGTCACTAGTGCTGACTTCTGTAGTCTTTTCACTCTGTGTGTGTGTGTGTGTGTGTGTGTGTGTGTGTGTGTATATCCTCATGTGTGTGTGTCCTCACACACTGAAATGAGTGCACAGACAATGCCAAGTCTGATGAAAGAGGAACACATCAGCAGTGGTTAAGCTCACATGCTCCAGTCACTATCACATTCCTCTTCTTTTTCCTTTTTGCTGGTTTTCTGTAAAGCGGAACTATTCTCAAGGCTGAATTTAGCTTTTTATTTGCATTTGCTCTTTCCCCCTGCAGCTGTTACATTCTCGCTGGAAGCCAGAGTGCAAATGCTGTTCGATTTAAGGTGGAACTGAAACTTGGAAAAAGGATGCATTCTGTACAGACTGTACGTATTGTGCACGTGCCAGAATGTAACTGCTGCCCCATTTAAGGGGAAAAGAACATTGGAATAACGAGGTAATTTCAGCTATGAGGGTGTCCATTTAACAAGGCTAGTGTCCCGTATTTGTTTGGCTTTTTTCGCCTATTGACAATACTCCCGCATCCCCTGGTTGGTCACACAAACCCACCCCCCTGTCTTAACTAAGAGGAAGATGAGCAAAATGTTTCAATGCTGAGTTTATTATCCAGCGTAGCACCATCTTTGGTAACCAAGCAACCCCCCAGTATCTCTACAAGAGGAAAAAGACTTACAATCGGCTCCAGCCTCGACTCTGGAATCTCTCAGTGACTAAACTCTGTTGAACATCAGTGATGTGATGTGATTGGTTATATTGCCATGCTTCTCCCCGCTGTGCTGACATATACACGCCGGACCAAGCTTTGACTCGCACATGATTGCCCAGCTCCCTGTTGAGTCGGGTCATGTGACTATACTACTGTCTCCTGTATAATATGAAATTCTAATTATTTATTTTAAATACAAGCATGCGCACAGAATATGTGGCGTGTTATTGCTGAGAATGAGAAAATGGTGTTGCGTCTGTGGGGAAAAACCTATATTATGTTATTGACACTTGTACTGTGGCAATACCCAACCAATCTCATCTTTCCCAATGCAAAACAACAAAAAAACACTCTGGATCTTTTGTGACTGGGTTTATTTGTGCATCTGTGCTGTATGAAATGTAAATCCAGATCCTTTTTGTTTTTAGTCCACTACAATGGCACCTGAAAGCATTATTTTAAGAAGAGGGGTCATTAAAAGTCATGGTTTGGAGCGAACGTTTTCTCTGTTTCTCATCGTTGTACTCTGTTTATCCCTGTCATGTCAGTGTTGGTTGATCTTTGACCTTGTGTGTGTTCAGAAAACTGTTTTATCTGACATTCGCTTTTCTAAGGACAGTTTTTAAGAAAATTAAACCGAATGCCTCAATCTTGTGCAGTGATATCTAATCTACTTCATTTGTTTTTAACATCCAACCAAAGGTACACTTACAGGGAATGACCAATCATATGTGACCACGTCAGAAACAGCCCACAACCTGAAACAGGACCACCATGTCTGTGGAATGTAGCCTTTTCCACAATTATTGGCACCCCTCATCAACAAAAAACAGTCCCTCACTATTTACCATTTGTCTCTAGACAAAATAATTTGTTTTATTTTAAATAGTGTTTTTGTATTCATACTGTACATTTGATTTAATCCAGAATTACTGTTAATTCAATTCAAGATGATTCAAGATGCTTTATTCATCACATACTAGGTTATACAAGTATGACCAGCAGTGAAATGTAACCTGATGTGTTGTTTATGTAGTGTTGGAATACAAACATATAACACTCTGTTCAGTAATCAGCAAATAAAGAGAAATTGTGCTGCAGGCGGCAGAGAAATGTCATATTAAAGTTGTGAAGCTGTGCAACAGTCTGAACAGTTGTTTTGAAGGCACAATTCAAAGAAGCCAATCAAAATGAAGGTGATTTACAAACCCCACTTATAAAAACACTAAACAGTTTAAAAATTGAGTTTTTTTCAGTCATTTTTGGTATAGCAGGATGGAAATTGTGGCCAGGCTCCTTTGCTGTAGTAGTAGCCATCATTAGATCGCCAAATATCCATCCACTTTGAGATTTCCATGAAACTGAGTAAAAGTTAACCTGAAACGTGCCCTTTTGTAAATGTATGTATATACTTTTTCTATGGATGCATTAGTGACCCTAGAGGACCCATGACCTTGTCACAGATTCACCAATGGTCCTTCCTTTAATCACTTTTGGTAGGTTTGAACTACTGCAGACCTGGGACACTCCACAAGTTCTGGAGATGCTCTGACTAGCGGTCACAATAAATCATTTCTCAAAGTGCATAAGATACGTACACTTGAGAATGTTTCCTGCTTCCACCAGATCAGTCTCATTAACTGACCATTTCCTTCCTGTCTAACAAATCTCACTGACAAGTGCCATTATAATGAATTAATTAGATACCTAATGGTATAATTTTAATTGATTTATTATGGCTGATTGGTGTATATGCACATTTACGGCAGGTCCTGTGGTGTGTTCCTTATACACAGTGGTTATGTATTAAAAGTGGAAGTCCTTCAAGGAAGGTCACCTGATGAAACGGTGACCAAGGCATCCATTGCTCATTGTTGTACTTGGGGAACAAAGGCTTGCCTGTCACGCAAAAGAAATTGCTGAACTGGACTATGGAGCATTGGAAGAAAGCGTCTTCACATAATCACATTTTCTACGTCCAACATCATGTGGACGTTCATGTGTGTAGCTTATCTTGGTAAAATGTCAGCAGGGTGCATTATAGGGAAAAGTAAGCCAACAGAGCAAGTGTGATGGTCTGGGCAATGTTCTACTGGGAAACCTTGGGTTATGGGATTCACGCGTTTTTTTTACTTTGACACCACTTTTGCAAATCGAGTACACCTCATCATGGGAATGGTATTTATTTTTAATCCTTTACTGTCGCATAGGGAAATTTACTCTGCATTTACCCATCCAAGGAAGTGAACACACATCCTGAGCAGTGGGCAGCCACAGTAGGGGTTAGGTGTCTTGCTCAAGGGCACTTTAGCCTGTTGCTGGTTCTGGGAATTGAACCCAAGACCCTGCAGTCACAAACTTCCTCCAAGGTGATGTACAGGTCTTTACCAAAAACTTACAGTTCTGCACAGGGAGGTCACTGCAGAGACTGAAAGCAAAGTCTCATGTATTTTTGACACTCAAATATCAGTAATTTTGGAGCATTTTCCTCAAAAAAATTTATGTTAGATAATAATATACATTTGTCTAATTGGTTTAAACTGAGTTTTTACAGGAAAAATCGAATGATGTATATGTTGGTGTTTTTTGGCTATTTATTACTTTTAAATGACGTTATGTACAATTATAAACATTTGCAATTTCAAGTTCCATTTATGCTTTTTTTGTCAAAACGTGTAAGAAAAACATGTAAAACACGCGCTCATTTCCGCTCTGGACGGCGCTCGCGCGAGTCAGTCGTCGCGAGGTGAAAGGTTGCGCGGCTCTGAGGACGCTCCTGAAGTGAAACATGGCGAACGTGGTGTTGGAGTTTAAGGCTTCTGCCGGAGACTCGGAACCACCAAGTCGCCCGATTCTGGTAGTTGGGCAGCTCGGCAACCTGCAGCAAGTCAACTGGACTCAAGTTAAAGGGAAACTGCAGCCGGTGGTCAGCAAAGAGGTAACTAGCCGCCTGCTGGCAATGCTAGGCTAAGTTAGGCTAGGCTAGGCTAAGTCAGCGCCCTGCTGTTGGGGGTTTACTCTCACTGAGGCTCCACTAGTCCCAGGTTTCTACAATATTTAATAATTACGTTATCCACTTAAATCACACGAGAGCGGTGATCATGTTATATATTGAATCTTTTTGGTCATGCATTCCCTCATTCATTATTGCGTTTCGCAGTTTTAGTCTCGTAGTGCTTTTAATTGTGAAGATAAGACAGAGGCTCATCATAGACACTGGTTTGCTATGTTTCTTGTGCTGTAACCAAATAAATAAGAAATTCAGTGTAACCTAGCTAAATCTGCACTGATTTGATTGTGTTCAATATATTTGAACAGAAGATTAATTTAATTAAAGATTCATTTGTGTCCCTGAACACACTTAACGCCTGTGCAAATTTAGGATTAAAGAACAAGTGTCTATAATCAACATGAATATATTAGCAAAATATACACACTGGGCCAAATGTTGAAAGAGTGCAGGGAGACTAGAGAAAAATCCGACAGTAGCAACAGTGTATATACAAAGGAAAAGCAAAATTAACACACGGAGCTAAACTGTTGAAAGAGTTGCAGGGCGAGATGAAGAATGAGATGTACAGTTAAGTACGAGATGAAATGTATAGTTGAATATATTGGAATTAAAAAGTAAAAATAAAAGCCTGAGCTTATGCAATCGAAACAGTGCAAGTATTAGTGTTAAGGTTGCACCGTGGTTTTAAAACCCACTTTCTCAGTTTTCCCAAATATTCTGGCATTGAACAATTTAACATTTATTTATTTGGCTGATGCTTTTGTCCATCAAGCATAAATTCAGACATGACAACACTAATGTGAGCATTACAACACATTCCTCTTAATCACACAATACAGTGCAGATGATAAGTGCTACAACATTACTATCTGTAAGAGAAACACATTCTACTCTATTATTAAGAGCTTATGAGTAAATCTAAAAAGAAGTGTTACAGTATAAACAACATGATCTATTCATATATACGAGTGCTTAAAGAGTCCAGGACATTTTTCTTTGTCATAAGTGGTTCAGCTGTGTGTTAAGTTCTTTAAGTGCTTCTATGTTTTCTAGTTTGGAATTTGTTGTCCATGAACACACAACGTTTTTAAAAGGAAAACTTAGACATTTAAGACTCACAATGTTTATTTTTTTCACATGTCTAGTTAGACAAGTATAACAAGCAGTGAAATGTGTCCTGATCTGCTCTAGACTGTGCAAGATCGGAGATAAAACATTTTCAAGTTAGACTAGGTTTTAAGAAAACTTAATTAAGTTAGCAATAATACAAAATGAAGTAGAAATAAATAGAAGGGTAAGTAAGCTAGAATGCAAGCAATTAAATCGGTCCACAAGAACCAAAGATGCAAAATTTGTGAGATGTTGAATAATACTGCTGACAGAATACAGCAGCATGGATAAAGAAAACTGTAAATCTTGGTGAACAGGGTAATAATTTGACTCTGATACTGTTTATTATGTTCTCTAAAATAAATAAGTCTCTAGAATTGTGATCACCTGACAAACAGACCTAACATCTTGCAGATTTTAACTCCAACCTAAAAGGGCTACATTGGGTAATGCATACCACACAAACTGCCAAACTCCCACTGTTGCGAAATGTACTGCTATTGGTGGTGTATATATTTTTGTATAAGTTTTGTAGTTGGGCAGTAATTAAAAATATTGTTATCATTATACTTAAATACGTTTTTATGAAGGGACATGATATTTTGCCACAGATATGTGCTGGTTCCATACTTGAGAACTTTGGGTTCAGTGATTTCAACTCCGATTATCAGGTGAAACTAATTAAACATGACTGCTTATGCTCTTTGTAATAATACACGCAGTTGTTACTTGTACTGACAATTTCCACAATGTTTATTGTGTTTCACAATATTATAATTTTACCTTCCGTTAACTGTAGTAATGAAACCAAGGATTTCTGAAGACTGTGCTTCAGGTGTGGTGCAGGAAGGTAGACCTGTATGGTTGGTGAACACTGCTCTTGAGTCATGTTTTTGGTAATTAAGATGTGAGATTTGCAAAACAGTGCTTTTGATTTCAGATATGGCAGTCAGCTTTGGGCATCCTCAATCCAAACCCTACAGACAACTGCTCTCTGTATCTGAACTATGCGACCGTGGCAGCTCTGCCCTCTCGGGTCAGCCGTCACAACAGCCCCTCCTCTGCCCACTTCCTCACCCGCCTGGTCCGCACCTGCCTGCCCTCAGGCAACAATCGTTGCATTCTGGTAAGTCTTTTACTTTACTTTGGTATTTAGAAAACTTCATTTACCTTCTTCCTCTTCTACACAAGTGTTAAAAGCACCCACATTGTCTACTGTTTTTTCTGATTGATACTGAAGTTTTTGGTCAACAATCCCACCCTTGCTTTTATTTATTTATGTATTTTTCTTGCAATGATGCCGTGTTAGACAGGGAAAGACAAATCTGAATTCACTTTTTTTATTTTGCTCGTTAGTATGCAAAGACAAAAAGAAAGAAACTAGTTCTAGTCTATCAGCACTTCTACTTCTGTTTTTTATGCAGACAGATCTAAGGCCCGTGTTCACAAAGGTTGTGTAGCCTCAGATTCTGCTTGAGTGTTTTCTAGCATTGGCATAAAAATATACAGACAAGTATTATGTTTCACAGTGTTAAAAATAAGACCTCAATTTAAGATGACCTAACAGCTAGTTAACACAAACCTTTGAATGAAACTTTACACAATAAACTATGATTTGACTGACTGACTGAAATAGGGATTTTTGAGGGAATTTCAGTAGAACTTTTAGGGTTTTCCTAAACTACCAAATTTCCTCTGAGGGAGGCAGCTTTCTGCTTTTATCCACTCGTGACCCAATATGCCACTATCCATAAACCGGAATCTCAGGCTGAGTTCTTGTGCTGAGAATGTAGCTACTTTTACCTTTGGATCCTTCTGCTGACACCTTCAAATGTCTTATTGTAGGACAAAGGTCAGATGTGTGTTCGTTAACCGTTTACTGTAGAAATACGCAGGATTGGTTGCACTGCATCATGTTTTCCATTTGTTCACACTTTTTATTGTCCTTTCAAACTATTTAACTGTTAAACTTAATAGAGTTTATAGAGAAAATGTGAATAAATCTGTTTCTGATGGTACTCCTGGTTATGATGCTCACAGGTCAAGAATGGGGAAGCCTTATTCACATATTTAAGCGTGAAATTGAACATAGTGTTGTCTTTTGTCTTGATCAGATGGTGTGTGAGCGATCTGATGTGTTTGCTTCAGCATGTGCCATCGCCCGTGCATTCCCACTCTTTACTCGTCGCTCTACCTCCTCACGCAGGACAGAGAAGAAGCATGTCACAGTGGAGTTTGTCACTGTTGGACAGGATAACGGCCCTCTGGAGCTTTCCACACTGGAGGTGAGGCTGAGAAGCACTGAAAAAATGGTGGTAAATGAAAAAGATTACCTGGAAAACTCAACCAACCCTTTAAATCAGATAAACCTCTCATTTGGTTGTCTTCAGGTTGTCTGTCTGATTATCGCTGGCATTTTCACAGTATTTTATTGTTTTGCTTCCAGTGCCTTTCCAACACTGCTGATGGTGTTCGGCTGGCAGCACGGATTGTGGACACTCCTTGCAGTGAGATGAATACTGACCATTTCCTTGAGGCAAGTTCTTCAACATCACCATCTTCCCACAGGTTTTTGAGTGTAGAAATCAGTATCCCTAGAGTTATTTTTTAACCTTTCTGGTCATTTTCTGTGTAGGAAATCAGAGCAGTCGGGAATGAACTGGGCATCGCTCCAACTATTATTCGAGGAGCGGAGTTGAAACAGAAAGGCTTTGGAGGTAATGTGAGAAATTAAGATTTGTTTATTGTCTATTTGGAGTAAGTCTCATGTAAGTTACTGGTTGTACAGTATGTTTTCTCACCAAAGAAAATATGACAAGTTGATTAAAAGCTGGAAATAATACACAACATTTAAACCATTGTAAAACAGGATGTACTGCTCTACCTTTTCTCTTTTAAAGGGAAACTTGCTCATATTAACAGCATATCACGATCACAATAATGGGTTACTTTTGGTTTATCACTCTTAGCTTTCTCAACATTTCGTTAGATTTAAATTTCCTAGCAGTCATCTAAACATAGTTTATTATGTGAATCTGTCAATGATTTTAATGTATTTTTAATGTGTGAGTTGAAATGGCTTACATTATGACTTCTTAACCGTTGTATAGTTTCTTTGCTTAGGCTGTAGTCATTTGTATTTTTATTTTTCACTCAGGTATCTATGGCGTAGGTAAAGCAGCTGAGCATCCTCCTGCTCTTGCTGTGCTTAGCCACACCCCCTCTGGTGCCACTCAGACTATTGCCTGGGTGGGCAAAGGCATTGTCTATGACACAGGTGGTCTCAGCATCAAGGGCAAAGTAGGTACCATATTGTCCATCTAGTTTTAACTCAGAGACCTGACTGACACTTGTGGAATAGTTCGGAAAACATCCCCCCCCGCCAAAATAAAATAATAAAGCTAGGTACAGATGGGCATTGTAGTATTTTCAACTCCTACCCACTCCTTGTAACCTTTTAATTATTAAAATGGTGGATTTGTGTAAGTAAAGTCTACATTCATTCTACGGTAAAACTCAAATTGTTAACTCACAGACGCACCTCAGGACTGTTTGGCAGGACTGTTCATCCTTCACTTTTTCCATAACTCTTATAGTTCTAGTACTTCATTATAAGCCAACATCTTATTTGTTCCTATTCTTCCCTTATAGACCACAATGCCCGGCATGAAGAGAGACTGTGGAGGAGCAGCTGCCATTTTGGGTGCTTTTAAAGCCACTGTCAAACAGGTGAAGACTTGCAGCGTTGAGTTTAGTTAAAATATTTCATTGCACTTTTTTAAAATTACATCCGAGATCTTCCTATCTCACAATTTGGATATTTTTTTGTTAATTGCACCAGGGGTTTAAAGATAACCTCCATGCAGTGTTCTGTCTGGCAGAGAACGCAGTAGGACCTACTGCCACCCGGCCAGATGACATCCACACTCTATACTCTGGAAAGTAAGCACTGCTCTCAGATCAGTTTTTTTTTTTTTTTTTTTTTTTTTTTTTTTCCCTTTCCCTTTTTAAACCAATCTCTCCAAGTTCCTGTGTCTGCCAGCACACAGAAAAGGTGTATAAATATAAGGAAACTAGTGATGTAGTCTTAGACATTAAATACAGTGTAAACCATGTAGCAGGTTTGGTTCCTGTATGATCACAGGATTTATGTTTGGCAGGACTGATCAAAGAAAAAGTTTTACAGTCACACTGTTTAATGTCATCAGTGAGAATTTAGATATCTGGTTCTATCATGACCGTTTTCTGTGTTTTACATTTATATACATATCTCCTGTGCAGGACAGTGGAAATCAACAACACTGATGCAGAAGGGAGGTTGGTGCTGTCTGATGGTGTTGCTTATGCCAGCAAGGATCTCTCTGCAGATATTATTTTGGATATGGCAACACTGACTGGAGCTCAGGTATGTCTGTCAGCTATTAATGTCAGACATGCAACCAAACATTTTAAGTAGCATTATTCACATGCACGTTGACCGTATAATGCAGGCATCACCAAATGGTGATGGTTCTGTCTGGACCCGTGACAAGTCTGGTAAATTCACGAGATTAGGTCATTTTCGTGGAGCATCGTTTTGGACGGTCGTGGCCATTGACAGCGGGCGCTGCTTCTTCAGTAAATACGACAATAGCTTCGCTCAGGCTATGTTCACAAACTGCCAGCATCTGTTTTAGTGCGTCTCAGAACGTCTTTTCAAGTTGAAAACTTTTCTGAAAAGAACGCCCTGAGTCAAGCGTCGTTTTGACAGCTGACCAATGACAAGCAAGTAGCGAGACCTGTCGTTTCCATAACAACAAGAACAAGAGACCTATGGAGATGAGCTACTCGCACGGCACTAGGCTACTGTTGCAGCTGTTGTTTGAGCGACAAAAGACGCGCTCGGCTGCTATTTGTAACAGAACATACATTTACAGCCCAGCAACGTGCAAACAAATGTTCCTTAAAAGTAGCGTGGATTTTGGGGCAACATAAAAAAATATTTTTAGTGATGGGACAGTCGGTGCTGAGACATTATTTGAGGGAAAACAAAAAGACAAGATGTGTGGAAAAAAAAAAATCCTGATGTCAGCTACAACAGCAACCAGAAAATCAGAAATATTAGTAGATCATGTACTGGCACAGCTTGATGCAGCTGTTCAGAGTGCATCATGCTTATCTTTGGCCATTGACGAGTCTACAGATGTTACTCACAATGCTCAGCTTTTGGTGTATGTGAGAT
>JBBIGC010163928.1:0-16311 GCA_037576955.1 Lepidarchus adonis
TGGCCGTGAAAGTTGGGGAGGGGGAGTGTTACCCAGCTACTATTGGAGACTTCTTCGAATCCAGCGTTTGTTGGAAAACCGCATTAATAAGAGAAAGACTATTATTAAAAGATATAAGGTACATTTGTTGTGTGTGTATTGTAAGTCCCCATTACATAAGTGTCTACTGTGTCAGTTCACCAGAGGGAGACATTCACCCACCTGAAGCTGTGTATTGAGCATTTTATTAAAGGTACTAAATTTTCACACCTTTAAAAAAAATGGGGGCAGCGTCATTACCATGAATTTTTGTAAAACCCTCGTATATATATACACATATGATCTATATAACTCCTAACATGATAACTCACTTTTGAGGAACTGGGTGAGGGAAAGTTCATGCTCTGTGTCCGGTTCAGCTTCCTTTTCTTGTATTAGCTTCTCTGGTGTGGGCTCCACAGAGGTCTCTGCGGTTTCCTGGAGAGACAAATTAACTAATCATAATAATTCAAGAATGACAATAAACCTGTTTTCAGAAAAGCTGGGATATAATGCAATTAAATTAAGAATCAGTGATTTATTAATTGTCTTGAACCTTTATATAATTGACAATGCAAAGAAAATGTGTTTAACATTCAACTGAAATGAATTTTGTAATTATAAACTTTAAACTTTCTATAAAATTGTTAATTTGATGCATGCAATGCACTCGACAAATTTTACCACACTCAGCTATTGTAGTGTGTGCATAATAAGCCATGGCATTACCTGAAATAACTCCCCAAAAAATAATTGGGAAGTCCCAAAAATAAGCTAGGGACAGTGGTACCTTCACATATGCAAGGTACTCATGACATGGGCATTGATGTACTCCATGCCATGACAGATGATGGACCTTTTTCTGACCTTTTAATCTGCATTGTCAATTAAATCTCAGAATTTTTTTTTCCAAAACAACATGAAATCTGACCACTGCACAATCAGTTTCCACAATCTATCAGTTAATTAATCTCTGAGAAGTGCTTGGGCCCTGAGAACTAAACAGTGTTTCTGCATAGAACTTATCAATGTCTTTCTCTTTGTGTAAGACAGTTTCGGGTTGCTGTGTTAAGTGAAAAAGTACTCCAATCTTCATCACCACAGCATCCAGTGCCTTCTGAGGGCTCAAAGGTCATGCACATTCAGCAGCCTCACCATACACCAACAGTAATTTCTCTGAATTCTCTGGATTTTGTTCATTGTATTATGTAGTGTAAATTATAAAATAAGAGCAAAATTATTTATCTTACATTGAAAAGTACTTCATCTTCTCATCTGTTACCAAATTACCTGCTTATGGTGGAATGTATATAAACATTGTAACCTGAGTATTCTATAAATCACCGGTTTGTGGTGGAATGCATATAAACAATGTAACCTGAGTAGTCTATGAACTTTTATTTTGCCTCAGTCACTAAATTTTGTTTTGAGTATGTTATAAGAATTTATTTAAAGAGTTATTTATAACGTGTTACTATTTACAAAAATAATTAAGTTGAAGTGCCAAAACATTTTCATTACATTTTTATCAGTTAAATAAAGGTTCAAGAAAGTTTACAAAATGCAGTGTTTTGCAGGATTTATATTTTTATTGCGTTTTATTAATGGTTCCATTTTTTTATTTATTTATTTATTTATTTATTTATTTATTTATTTATTTATTTATTATGATGAATCTGTGACTTTCAAGGTTGTCATGTGTGTTGTCTATAAAACAATCATTTTCTTTGCTGGTAATGGCTTTAGCTTCGAATAGCAAATTAGACACACTCAGCTTGAACTTTTATTTAGTTTATTTTACTTTCATCTTGTCTCAAGAGTCTTTTAATCAGATATTTAATCAGACTTGCTTTATCTTTTCCTAAACATCATTTGACAAACATGCTTTTCCTTCCTTCGTTCAGTGGTCTCACCCTGCTTCTTTGGATCCTTTTCTTTGTTTAGTTTTGCAGCTACACATGTGCTTCATGAAAATTATTAGTGGATAAAGGCTGACAAATACTGTGTTTTGGATTTTTTAAAAGGGGGGAAATTGTGCAACATTGTTCTTGTACATCTGGCACTCTAAGCCTGTTATTTATGTAACCTTCATCAACCAATTTTCATACAGCATTATTTATTTTTCTTCTGTGTCTTTTTGTGTCCAGTGGTTATGGGTAAAATGGCTTTAGAGTGTGTTCATACACTGTAGAAATTTGTTAGAGTGAACCTGGTACCCTATTACTGGAATTTGCACATCCCATATCTTTCCATGGGAGGCTGACATGACATTCTATCATCCAATCTGTTGAGCAAGAGCTGGCAAGCAAAAGCAGCGTTCTTGTAAATGGCTGGACAGTCTCGATTTCCTTTAATGCTTTCACTTCTTCTTTGCAGCAGCAGAAGGTTTATATAACAAACCTGTTTCTCCTTAGTAACTCAAACACTTTTCTGGCACAAAGACAACAGCTAGAAAGTGTTTCAAAACTGTGTTCAGTAACGACATCAATAATGCTACAGATTCATCTGGTACAACCTGTGTACAATTACAATGCTGCCAAACATTACTATTTAAATCTTAGATTATATAACTATAGTACTTGAGTAATTCACGGTAACACATAAAACAGAAAATAAAAGTTTCAGTGACTAATGACATACCTCTTTTGTCATACTTCTAGGGAAAAACAGATATGGCAGAGATGTAAGGAACAGGAAGGCACCAGCCAGGAGAAACCCCAACCACCAAGCTCCAACCCATCTGGGGTCATCTTTATTCAGTTTAATTTTAGCTAAATACAGACAATCATTAGCTTATTAATAGACAAAAGTAATTTATATTACTACTACTTCATATATTACATATTACGTAATTCATATTAGTACATTGAATATGCTGTCATTGCATATGTCATCTATGAAGAAAAAAATTCTTTGTGTTGTGATGGTCAGATATTTATAAACTCTTTACTATTAACTTTCATTAGGAATTACTTATTGGTTTATGAATGTATGAATATTAACCAAATGAATCAAACCTAATTAGATCATGATGTATGAAATTGATTGAACTGTAGGATAAAATAATGCCATTTCTTATAAATATGTATTGTACGTTTTACCATAGAATAAAGATCTGCCTCTTACCAGAAGACAATGTGTTGAAGTCAACATAGTAACGAAGCAGCAATGACCCCATCAAGTAACCAAGTGCTGGTCCAATCACAGTTAATGCAAACAGTATACCTGTGGAAAATGGACAGCAGCGTAATATATGAAGAGAAAAACATTATAAATCAGATACTCTAGATGTACTTCAGCGCTTTTACCGAGATAGAATGGTGAATTCTTCTTATTTGCATAGTCGTCAATGTAGGAAATTCCAAAGGGTTGTATAGGAACACCACCGATGCCCAATAGCAGTTGACCAAGAAGAAGTATGGGAAAAACTGCATTGTGTGCATGGCTCTCATTTTTCAAGCATGTCTGATCTGAGGACTCGTTTACTGCTGGGCAAGGGTCAAAGATGTTTTCCTTGAAGCCTGTCAATTAAAGATGCTTTGTTTGAAATAAACCATCAAGACTATTGCTTATTTCATTCATTAAAAAGCCATTGTAATAAGACATGGACCAGGAAAAAAGAATTATTAAAAGACCACTTACTGCTTTTGATTTCTGTGATTTCATACGGTCCCATGATGAAGTGAGGTAGCGCTATGAGAAATGCTGCTAGACTTGCTACCATTGCTCCAATGCCAATACACCTGGGTCTGTGTACACGGCTCCCAAGAAAGCTCACGAAAACAATAAGAACTGTGTTTCCCACCTGTAGGCACAGAAATAGCCACCTGTATACTAATATGTCTATGGTTTGCTGAGGTCATGTACTATGCCACACAGACATACCTTTACTTGAAATACACAAAACTCATTTTCAGAAAAACTGTGATTTTTTTGTAAAATTATATAAAAACAAGAATGTGTGATTTGGCTTGAAATTTTATTTTCCTTTCAAAAGTTCAAAGAAAAGATTTTTGTTGTTTTTGCTGATCAACTTAAATGTCTTTGTAAATGTGAACAAAAATATAATTTGATGTCTACATCTATTTTAGTGAGCTTGTTACAAGTAAGGGGATCATGACTAGCTCAAAAAGAACATTTCTCAACACAAGTTTACAAAGAATTGAGGTCTTTCATTATCTGCAGTACATAATATTGTGAAAAGTTTAGTGAATTCAGAGAAAAGTCAGTTCCTGCATAACAAGGCCAGAAAACGTCATACTACTCTGATAAAAGTAGCCACACAGGCTTGGGGGACTTTTAAAAAATCATTATTATTTAATATAGTCCACTGCGGCATCAAGCCATACAACCTGAAATTCAATACAACTCAATACTTAAAGAGAAATCCAAACTTAAGTTCTCTTGACATGAGCACATTTAAGATGGACGAATAGGCAAAAATGAAATTGTGTCAGCAGTCCAGATCGTTTTAAAATTTATGGAGCTTCATGGGGAGGAGAATCAGACAACGGTCATCATAGACTGATGAACCACTGACGTCTTAAATAAAGCAAGAACAGGCAAAAATTCCACTTGCAGAACTGCAACAGTTAGTCTCCTCAATTCCCAAATGACAGTGTTATTACAAAGAAAGTTAGAACAGTGGTAAACATGTCTCTGTCCCAACATTTTTGCCAATTACAAATTTGTATCTATTTCCAAAGTAAAATTGAGCTGATCAGTGAAGACATTTCCATAAACAGTAAAAAGTGTAAAAGAGATGACATGCGTGCGTGCGCGCGTGTGCTTACTCACTACCTGATACATATTTAGTCTGTTGATTAACTTGTTATAATTTAAGCCTGGACATAGTAAAATATATGATATATATATATATATATATATATATATATATATATGAATCAAAATATATGATGTAATCATGTCTCTATGCAGTGACATTATGTGTCACAATTTGATGTGTTACTGAGAATTTTAGTGGAACAGAGGAAGGAGGGGGATTTATGTCTATAAGAGTTAAACACTAAATTGAGTGTTGGTAGAAATGTAATTCTGGGGGAAGTAAAATGGAACATGCAGATTCAAGAAAAATATATTTGTACATTTACGTGTGCTGAAAATATGTAATAAATATATCATATATAATTGTTGGCTTAGGAACAAAATGTACAGTATCTCATAAAAGTGAGTACACCCTTCACAATATTGTGTTATAATGACACTTTGATACGATGTAAAGTAAGCAGTGTAGAGCTAAAATAACAGTGTAAATTTGCCACAGCTATTATAAACCACTAGCAACAAAAGTGAGTACATTCCTAAATGAAAATGTCTAAACTGTGCCCAATTAGCCATTTTCCCTCCCCTGTGTCATGTGACTCATTAGTGTTACAAGGTCTCAGGTGTGAATGGGGAGAAGGTGTGTTAAATTTGGTGTTATCACTCGCACACTCTGTTAGACTGGTCATTGGTTCAACATGGCACCTCATGGCAGAAAACTCTCTGAGGATCAGAAAAAAATATTTTTGCTCTAAATAAAGATGGTCTAAGCTATAAGAAGATTGGCAACCTACCGAAACAGTTTGCTGAAGACAAGCAGACTAAGGACATGGATTACTGGAACCATGTCACATGGTCTGATGAGACCAAGATACATTTATTTGGCTCAGATGGTGTCAAGTATTGTGGCAGCAACCAGGTGAGTAGCACAAAGACAAGTGTGTCTTGCCTACAGTCAAGCATGGTGGTGGGAGTGTCATGGTTTGGGGCTGCATGAGTGCTGTTGGCACTAGGGAGCTACAATCTATTGAAGGAACCATGAATACCAACACAGTGATTTATTGAAACAGAGCATGATCTCCCTTTGGAAACTGTACCACTGGGCAGTATTCCAACATGATAATGACCCCAAACACACCTCTAAGACTGGACTAGCATGTATCCAAACCTAAAACTTATTGAGTATTTGTCAAATGGCAACCTGTAAAGCTCCAGTGAACTTCATTCCCAAGAGAGTTAAGGCAGTGCTGGAAAATAAGGGTGGCCACACAAAATGGGCGCTTTGGGCACAATTAGGACATTTTCACTGTGTTGTGTTGTCACTTTTGTTACCAGTTATTTTGAGGGGACAGCAAATTTACACTGTTATACAAGCTGTATACTGTCTACTTTACATTGAATCAGTGTTGACCCATGAAAAGTTATAGTAAAATATTTACAAAAATGTGAGGAGTGCATTCACTTTTGTGAGATACAGTAAGTGAAGCTTATTATTCCCCTATTAATAATATTTTATTCCTTTAGTAGTAAGTAAGATTAGAGATTACACAAATGTAATGAGTTTTCTTAAATGAATCTATATCTTCTCCAATGCATAGAATTACTTTAAATGCCACAGTCCAAATAAATATGACTTGATGTTTTTTGCAATACTTATTCTTACTCATTTTTAATAAAATATTTTTTGTTTTCTTACACTACATTTCCCCCACTTCGTTGTCCCAATAATTATGGAGCTGGCTATATGAATCTGAATGGTGCTATAATTGTATGGAGTGCTGTATATGAGGGATCCATCAGTTAATATTTTTCACTTACCTCATTAAATGAGGCCAGCAGTCCAGACTTCTTACTTGAGAGACCATATCTTCTCTCTATAGTGGATATGGAGCCCTTCAGATAGCCAGACACCAACAGCTGAGCAAGCTGCAGCATTCCATGGCATAGGACAAAGAACTGAAACACAAATGTAGGTCTTTTTGAAACAGAAGAACTTGTGGAAGATTTCAGGAGAAACTGTAAGGCTCTTGGAATAACTCAGCTAAGAGTAATTGGAGCTAATTGGCAAATATCAGAAAAACTGTTGACATGTCTGTACTTCCTTTAAACTTGGAAACTACAAAAAGAACAGACTTCACAATAGAACACTCACAAACTGTCAAGGTATTACTCTGAGTGTTCTTCCAGAAGATAGGGTTATAGACTATAAATACAGTCAGTGATGTCACAGACTTTAATGTCAGAACCTAGAAGAACATATGCATAACATACAAAATTTGCTTCTAAAACAGCTTCTAAAATATGTCTCATTGCTGTTGATATGAAGAACCAAAAATGAAATACTGACTTTTCACCTCATCAAACTATATGGCTTATTTCTGTGTGTGTCATTGTGTTTATATAAGGCATAACATCTAAATCTGTTTGAAAATGTGTCTTTTTGTGTTTATTTTTTGTCTACTGTCCATGTATTTGACCAAAAACACTGTAAAAATACAGTGAACACTTGAAGCTGCTCTAATTTCATGCTAAGTTTAATGTAAGGACTTGTAATGACCAGTATAGTGCAGTAACTAAAGTGTCACACATGAAAAAATCACAGAACTGCTAACAATTTTCAGAATCTCAGTTTGCTACATAGTTACTCAAGAACAATATGAGGATGTGCAGTCAAAGTCAGGAAAGATCAACCCCAGAGATACACGTCAGGCAGATCAGGAAATGTATGTAGGTTACGCTTCTCTGGAATGTGCGATACCAAGAAAGGTTTTTAGGGTTATTAGAGTTAAAGGCTATTGTTAGACTAGTTACATTTACTGCACACACACTCATTTACTCAGTACTTAAAGTTTATGCGTGGAAAGTAGTTTCATCTTAGTCACTTTATAAATATGTTACATTGGTAACAACATATTGAGTAATTTAATATTTTATATTACTTAAATGTTAGAGACTTTAAGAAAAGTACCTTTACTACTACTTTACTTACTATTACTATTGACTAGTAGGAATAATAGATTGAGTACCTTTTAAAGTGTACAATTTAAATCCCATTATCAAATGTCTATATGTCTATAAATATATATATATATATATATAATAATAATAAAAAATTGTTTATATATATATATATAAAAACAATTTATTATTATTATTTTTTTTATTATTATTATTATTATTATTATTATTTATTATTATTGAATGGGCTTTGCTTCTAGAACCTAATCAATACATGCATTTTGTGCTCTGTTTCTGTGTTTAGGGCAGAACAATGTCTAAAGGAGTCTAGAATCAGAATAAGTAATAATTTTACTGAAATATGAGGTTTCTCTAACCACTTCTGGCTTCTTCTGAGCAACAGCAGAGGCTACACTCAGTCATCATTTGTTTACTAATATCTATATTATACATTTGACAAACAACAGATTCATGGAGATCTTACCTTAATATTATTGAAGAGGGATGTGACTTTTACCCTCTGTGCTCCTGGCTCTGTAGCTGTCATCACTTCTCCTTACTTAAGTCACAGTCAAACACGTCCTAAGAAATACAAGCAATATTTATATTAGATATCATACTTATCTTTTATTTTCTATCTATTTAAAGCACTTCGAATGGCTATTAAAAAAGTGATGTCTCCCTATTGAAAATATCTGTGTTCTGTTACACGGGCAGAAAAAACAAAGTATAAGTATACGTATTATAAGTAATTATAATCAATTTCTTGTATGCATTCAACCCTTCAAGCTATAATTGACCTAAGTTTGATGTTGTGAAAATCTTTTCTTATGTAAGAGTTCACTGAATGCCACTGTGCCCTTGTTTCTTCATTCTTTTTATTACTATAGCAACAATATTAACTTCTACTATGGTCTTCAGACTGCAGTGGGTTGGCCTCCTGTCCAGCTCCAGCTTACCCTGTGACTCGATGGATTCCTCGGTTTGGGTAGTGGATGGATGGTTGGAGGGTCTTCAGAACAAAGGTTTCTTAGACGTTTTACTAGAGCACAACAGACCATAGATAACTGATACCACAAGAACTGGGGCACCAGTGCCCCCTTAGAACAGCCGTGGGGGTTGTTATATATGTTATATTCCATTTTTCTAATATTTTGAGGACAATAGAAAGTTAATAAGTGCAGACAAACTTAATTCAGTATGACCCATGCTGTGCAGAGAAAGTTTGTTAATATTTTCAAATTAACTGAAACTTTCAAGTTGTTTTTGCACTATTGCGCAACAATGGGTTTGCACTGGTATTTTCATCCATCCATCAATTCATATGTACATATAAACTGCAATCTCAAATTAGATTAAAAGTCTTTAAATGCCTGATGCTTGGCAAGGTCCATTTTCACATGCTCATATGTTATTTGATTGAATACACAGACACTTAATGCTCTCCTTCAAGCATGTTCAGCTCTTTTTGAGTTAATCATTCAATTAAATGGGGGCAAGGACTGTCATGACCTAAAATCCTTTGACTAGTGATATAATAAAAGTCATAAGAAGAATGAATGGCAAATATTTGAAGGAAAGTAACGATTTATTAACACAGCAAAAATATTGGTCCATTTAATTATATATATATATTTTTAATTACTCAATACCTTTTTTAAGAATAGGCGAATCTAATTCATGTGGACACACATTTAATCATTTCTCAAGATGTTTTACTTTACATGCCATAACTCCCACTTGGAGACTGCACAAAGAATTCTGCATTACTGTTTATGCTATAATGATATGCATGGGAGTGTATTCTGTATTAGTTAAACAGCAACTATCGCTCTATATAATTCATTATTTTGAAGTAGTTATGAACTAATGAACTAAGTTCATTTGCTGGGTTACAATTAAGTTAAAGGCTGAAAAACGCCATTACTCTTTGCAACTCAAAAATATGCAGTATACACACAAAACAAAATTAGAAGAAGCACAAGGTTTCACTTACTGTAGAGGTGCTGAGATGTAGTCTATCCTGCTTTTACTTTGAGGAAGTTTTCCTCAACTTTTACTGAGTGATCTCCTTGAACCAAAATGGGCGGGCTTTTGTAAAGAGAGTCTGTGAAGAAAATATTGCACAATCTGAGCTTTGTGTAGTTGCGTGTAAATGGGTTCAACCCTGTTGTACTTTCACTCTTAACTTACTGTCTTGACTAATATGTTGAATGAAATGGCATGTAATTATTAGATATGTGACATCTCTGTCCAACTATTAACATTTTTTGTCCTATTTTGTTTTAGAGAATAGCATCGTTTAGGTTTAATGGAGGACATTCTGCAGACAAGTTAATATACAAGATACTATGAAGTATTGTGGCCACTAGAAAGAGACAAAGTATTATATTTTCATAAAGTTACATCTATGTCCTCATATTTCTCCTCCATATTGTAATTTTTTTTAAAAGTAGAATAAATGCAAAACATTTTGTACTGGACATTTTTTAATACACTACAATCTACATTATTTGAATACAATTTAATTTAATTATCTTAATGGTCATATAAACAACCATACTCAGTACAGTGAAATGCCTCTGGTAACAGATGTAGTTTTCATGAAAAACTGAATTTACGTATAAGGAACATAGAAACATTCAAATATTAAAATCCTTGGAACTAAGTTTCAAAATGTAACAGAAACTTACTGTCCTGACTAATATGTTGAATTTAATGGCATGTCATTATCAGATATGCAACGTCTATGTCCAAAATGTTTTATTTATATTTATAAATAATTTTATATATAGATTTAATGTTTACATATTTTGTTCTAAAGAATAGCGCCGTTTAGATGTAATGGGGGAAATTCTGCAGACCCAGACAATTTCTGAACAAGTTAATAAAAATGAAAGTATTTGCTGCTATGAAGTATTGTGGCCACTAGACGGAGACAAAGTATTGGGTTTTCATGTAGCTACATCTACAGTATGTTCTTATATCTGTCCTCCTTATTGTAAATATGTTGCAAAACTATAGACTATAGACTACAATGTACATTTTAGTGAACATATAACAAATGTTTGGTTTCAGTCTAAGGAAATAAATGGTATTTACACTCACACAAACGCTTGATTGGACTTTTAGAATGAGCCCATTATGAAGTGGGTTTAAAATGGAAGGAAAAGCTAAAATGAAGACAGACAGAAGGAGATTGTGAGACTGTGAACATACCACCACCAAATGAGTTGCACAGGAACAAATGATTATAAAATCATGCTATATACTAAGATACCAAGTAATCTCCATAGACAAACTCTGGAACTCTGGTTCATAAATTTCAGTCCTGGATAACTCTGCCCAGGCCTTGTGTGTTCTTTCACAGAAATGCTCTTCTGACTAAATTCGCACAAAGGGGGCTTCAGTAAAGATACAGTGCAAGTAGAACATCAGCGAGTGAAACACATGCTGCGAAAGAGGAATTTGTGTTCACAATCACTTTCTCATTTGTCAAACTCTCTCTCCCACACATATCCTTTTTTGGTCACTGGAGTTTAAAGTTGATGTTATTGAACTATTAGACTGGAGCAAATAAGCATGTATGTACAGGAGTGCAGATAGCCAGTGAAAGCGCAACTCAAAATCTCTGTCTTTCCAGTTGCTGATCTGCATTCTTTGTCCATATGTACAACACATCATGTATCTATAGACTACCCTACATTTAACTGTACTACCGGTTCTGCACTGTACACAACTGAAGTTCTTCTTCTTCAACATTTATCTGTGTGTTTAACCTTTCTATGCTGGAGTAAAAATTGTGCCTCATTTGAAATGCATAGCTTTTATGCATGATTTCTACCAGAACAATTTTACTTTGTTCATGATTGGAACCATTGCTTCAATATCAATTCATGTCTAAACAACAACTAAAAACATGCAGAGAACTACAACTGTCCTAGTCAACTCTAAATTCTTCTGTGAAGCTAAAATTCAACAATTTTAACCCCTTTAAGTGGAAGCATTCAGGGGTTTGGCACTGACCTGGTTCACCCTTGTCTCTAACAGAACGGAGGCTTTGAAGGCTTGATGGATCTTGCAAATATCTCTCACTGGGCCAGGCCTGTGTCAATGTAGCATCACTGCTCCTGTTTGGCTAAAATGCTATTTATAGGCTGCAAAGTGTAAGATATCACCGTGCCAGACGGTCAGCAATAGCCCTTGTCCTGCTGCCATGCTTCAACTAGCTGGAGTAGAGTGCCAGCCATCTCCCTTGTGGTTAAGCCACATCTATCTGGCAGAGGCAATAGTTTGATGTGACATGCTAGGCGCTAGGCGCTAGGCTAATGCTGTATTCACGCGCTATGGGAAAAAGATCCTTTCCACTTGTAAATTGGAAATTACGTGTGTGTTGTGTTCAAGTACTTTTATTGTCTTAGTGAATGAAATGGCGAAGCAGGAGTTCATCCTGACGTGTTACGTGGGTAAAACAGTTTTAGATCCTAATTCATCTGCAACTGCTAGAAGAGGATAGATTAATGTCACAACATTAATAGGGTACAAACTATCTGCTAACAGCAGCAGGAAAAGTTTCATAGGATGCAATGCTTTTCATGATTCTTTCGTTGCTCTCTGCCATGTTGAAAGGCCAAAGTTTGTTTCATCTCAGCAGCTCATGCATCAAAATTATCACCCAGTTCTCCAGTGAAAACTACAACGTGAGGGGGTGTTGCAATTTTCTGTATTTACCAAAATTCCCATTGCACGTGAAGGTAACATAACTGCAGGAGGCACACCTCCATGGCTGCGCTGCAACCGGCCAGCAGTGGCGGGAAAATCAGTGCTTATGACTTTCATCTGGGTTGAACCTTACATAAGCATAGTTAGTGTTCTCCCTTTCATGGGAGCCACATTCATGGATTTGGAAAATTGCTCTTATTTTCTTTGGAGGTTTGTGGATAATGAGCATGGTTGGGGACTTCCTCTCAAAAGAACCATGCACACCCACTTTTCATTCGGGAGATGTGCTCCTGTCTTCATGGGGGGATTTGTATAGACTTTTAAGCTCCCCCGTCTTTTTGGTTGTGTCTGCCTGTGGGCTATTAATGCAGCACAGCTGGCTTCCTGTTTCACTTCCCCCTGCTTACCCATTGTGTTTTTCTTCACCCCTTTTTCAGCATAGGGCTTTTATACCTGATCCTCTGGGAGCTCACTCCTATTTTGAAAGACCTTTGATGAAACACAGTAAGATGGCATTCCAAGACCCACCACCATGACTTGAAGTAAAACTCGCATATAATTTCACACACGCAAATCACCTTCTTGGATTTCCTGACACAAGTCTACGATAACTACCCAGTGCCAAGCATCGCCAAGACTGGTGAAAAGCATGCTACATTTGGACTCTGAAGGAATTCTCTTAAGTTCTGGAATTATGCTAATTCTGCAATTAGCATACTTTCTAGAGAATGTGGTGCATGGACTCCTCTCCTTTATTTATATATAATCATTATAATGTTAACTACAATTTTATAGTAATGTTTTGCTGATGAAACATGATTAAAACTGATTAACTGATCTTGTGAATGTGAGTATAAATACATGTACAATACTACTGCTGTCTGATTAAATAAATGAAAATACTACAGAATTTTAATTTTGGAAACAGGAATGAAACATTCTCTGGTTTCACACTATGTTCCCCCTTTAGGTATGATACTGCCATAATACTGTCAGTTTGGATTTTTACATGCTGCTGTACAGAGATGACAGGTAGTGAAGTTTAAATGATTTTTAGGCCTAAGTTACCTGGCTGGGTGTAACATAATTTTCATTCTCTCAATTACAATGAGCACTAGGGGCAAGATACATTTTACTTCGATGATACAGCAAATATTTGCCTGATGAATTACTGCCTACTTATCAGTATGATAGTATGTTCAATATAGCATTATAACTCAATGGTTGTCAGGTGTGCTCATAAGCAGGCCAAGAAGGAGATGATGCAGTTCTAAAGATGAATGCTGGTACTGAGCTGTGGTTAGACATGTCTCCTTAGTGTGTATAGGAGAACACATAGACCTATAAACTCAGAACTATTGAAATAGAGAAGGATAATGTGGAAAATAAAGGTTCTGTTTTTGTTAAAATTATATCAATAAATTATTCAGATAGATATACCATACTTAAACCAAGTTCAAGAACTGTTATTTTTAGAGAATTGAATTAGTAATATATAATAAATACTAAAAAAACACATTAGCTTTTATGTAGTTCAGACTAGTAAAAGTTATTTCTCTTCAAATCTGGATGCTCTGTGGCCATTTATGGATCAAGGTGTCAAAATCTGCAACTTTTTAGTATCAAAACCAGCATAAACATGTGGCCATAGTTGGACACATGTAGTAATTCTTGTAATTACACTTGATACGACACTTGGACAAGGATGCGTTATCTAATGGTGTCTTACCAACCATTGAACTACAAATTGAATCATCTTAATGTGCATATACACAACCATACTCAGTACAGTGAAATGCCTCTGGTAACAGATGTAGTTTTCATAAAAACTGAATTTATGTATATGGAACATAGAAACATTTACACATGTAAAAAAAAATTAACAGAAAAGAAAAGTGGGACTTCTTGTAGAACTAAAGGGATCCCATGTAAAGTACATAGTCTTAGAATGAGGAATATAGATTTAATATGGATGTGATGCTAGTGCATTATTCTTTTAGCTACATGTTTTAAATTAGCCTGATCAATGTCATTAATACAATGGAAAGTTTTAAATAACCACAATGTATTAAATAACTGTCTGTAAAGATAGTTAAGGTAAAATGTATTACACTTGTCTGTGGTCCACATGCTTAGAAAATTGAGCGAGTGTTGGTGGGGGCAGAATGGGTAGAAAATGGGTAGCTTCCTGTTCATACCTTTGGTTTTGTGCCACATTGAAGTGGTACTAAATATATTTCCCATAGGTCAACACATTGTTTCAGAAACATCAGGAAGGCATGCTAAAATTGTGAGAACATCCATAACAAAAAAACAGTTCTACACAGAACAGTTTCTTTGGGGCTTTATGCACTTTTGTAAAATTGCAAAATGTTTGCATTTGCAGACTCTGGGAGAAGTTAACATAGACATTAGATGGTGTAGACTGAGTATATGAGGCTAGGACATAGAGATAAAAGAAACAGTCATTTAAAATGTGCCTGAAACACAAATTAAGCATGCCATGGAATACAGGTTAAATGTATATAATGTATATCCCGTAACTGACTAATTTTAACCATTTGTATTCAGTTCAGTTCATACATTTTTGAATCTGTTCTCAAGCAGGGTCTCACTGATCCACTCTGCATGATTTGTTTGATGACACTGCCCTCTAGAGGAAAATTAATCTCTGGGCAAATACTGAATGTGTTAAATTGAACAATCAAGAGTTACGTATTAATGATTGACCCAAACACTTATGCTATGAATTAAACTCTATAGTATTTACTTGTTCTTTGTAATTATATGTCTAATATATTATTATATTATTAATTATATGTATAATATATTATTATATGTAATAAATATAATTTAATTTGCATATAACCTGAAACATGATGTACAATGTAAGGTAATAATGTGAGGTAAAAAGATTAAGTTTTCTGAACAATGTAAGATAATAAGTTTAAGTTTAAATAGACGTTTTAGAGGTGAATAAACTTTTGCAGCATGTGGCATTTCTGCTCATCTTACCCAGTTACCATCTTTACCAGCTAGGACAAACTCTGTTTTCATACAATCTTCTCAAGTAACTTTAAGTAACTTTGCAATACTCCAGTTCCTTAAACCTCTTTTAGTTTCAATGCACAACAGAACAACAAATTTCACTGAGAGCATTTTTTCATTCTATGAAATGGAGACTAATATATATTTACATTTGTTTACATAATGTAGTGTAGTGTAGCTAGCTGTTTTTATAAAAACAATATTATTCTACCTCATTTCCAGAGTTAATAAAGACAAGAAAAATTAATGCACAAAATGAATGAAATAAAAAAGGTTTGGATGTCAGAATTCATTTTATGAAGTTTATTTTGTTTCTGTTAAAAAGAAGCACTATATTGTCTCGGATTTCTTTAGTGTTGAGGCCATATATAAGTGGATTTAGAATTGGAGGAAAAACTAAAATGGATATTCCCACCGATCTCCGTAAATAGGGGGACACTTGACTGAATCTATGAGACATAACGGAGAAGTTTGTGGTGACTTCAAACACAATAAAGACTACCAGGTGTGTGGCACAGGTTCGAATGGCCTTGCTTTTGGTGTCAGCCTGTTTGTTGAGCAAACAGGTCTTTAGAATCTGAATGTAGGTGAAAATAACGACAACAGCGGATATTCCCTGTAGGAATATGGTCAAACAGAGCCCATAAAGGTTATTGGCCATGGTGTTCTCACATATCAGTTTCATAATGGAAGGATTATTACAGTACATCCATCCATCCATTTTCTTCCGCTTATCCAAGGTCGGGTCGCGGGGGCAGCAGCTTCAACAGAGATACCCAGACT
>JBBIGC010163955.1:0-16308 GCA_037576955.1 Lepidarchus adonis
GCCTGGTTCAACAGCGCGATGGCCTGGTTCAACAGCGCGATGGCCTGGTTCAACAGCGCGATGGCCTGGTTCAATAGCATCATGGCCTGGTTCAACAGCATGATGGCTGGCTTCTTGCTATGGTACTAAAAACATTGTGTAATTTCTAACTGTTCACACAATAACTCCCTCTCACAACACAGATCTGAATGAACAATATAATCCTGCTGCTGTCTCACTTGTTTCAATATGCAATAATTGACTCACTTGGACCAAAGTCTAAAGTTTTTCTGATTCTGATTTCTGGTTCATTGTTAAGGTATTGAATTGTTTCTCTTATGAAATGCTGGTGACAGCTCTAGCTTCTCACCTCCATTTCTAACCCACAGAGCGCAGAGGAAAATCGATTTAACGTTTTTATAAATCTGACATTATCTGAACCCCGTACCAACTGTGCAGCATGGAGTTGGAAATGTTGTGCTTTGGGGTTGCTGTGCTGCTTCAGAGACTGGGAAGCTTGCAATTCCTGATTCAGCTATGAATTCTGCATCATATCAAAGATGGACAGGCAATAATGTAAGCCCATCTGTGTAAAGGCTGAAGTTGAACCAGAGACTGCACTTCTAACAGGAAACCCGAAACACATTAGTACATTCACCAAGGAATGGCTTAAAAAGCAATGGAATTTGCATGGAAGAGTGGTGTTGATATTTTAAATGATTAAAAAAGGACTTGCCCTTTCGGTTTTTGTTCAATTACATGACCTGAACTAAATGTTTATTTAAATAAGTAAAATCAATAACGTCCATGGGATATATAGTTAAACCTCGTTAGCTTGCCCCTATTGGTCCGGGGCCTTAATTTGGCAAGAGGCGGGGTTGGCGAGCTATTGTAATGAGGTTAACAACATGGAAGGAAATCTATCCTGCAGCCTTTCATGGCGAGAGGCGGGTCTGGTAAGATAAAGTGGGGGGGGGGGTAAGCTAACAGGGTTCGACTGTTCTTACTATTTCACATGACTGTGTATAGTGATAACAATATGAATAAATAATGCAGTAAAATATTATATGTATGCGGAATAGAATATATAAACGGCACCTTGTTTAATCATGCCCTGACCAGACCAGATCAACACTGAGCCACAATGTCTACCTTTCCTTCTGATTTATTAAACACACCTACAAGGTAGTTTCACTACAGAGACTGTCCACCTGTTCTCTAGCCATTAACAATGGTGTTTCAGGCCTCAAAGTGGGTCTTGGTTGGATATTTCTGGCTTGCACATTGTTCTCAACACAGCAATGGCACTGACATGGGTAAAAATCCCAGAAACATTGTGCCTGATTCACTGCTACCAGAGCCACACACACTTGCCATCACCATGTCACCGTCACTGCTGTGTTAAGAATGATTCCCCACTCAAATAATATCAGGTCAGTAATGGTCCTTTTGTGGTTCCTCTCCACTTTTGGTAGACGGGTTGAGGCTAAATTGGGCAGCAACTGGTGGGCTGGAGTCTAACTAGATACACCTGTGTGGATAAAATGCCAATGCTAGATTGACATGACAGTGATGGAAAAGGAGGCTAACTGAAAATACTAGACCTGCCTGTCTGTCTGTCTGTCTGTCTACCATATCTGATAAACACATACACCTTCTGCCCAGATAAATGGATTTACACATGAGATAGAACATCAGAGAGAGAGAAATAGAGAAAGGGGAACTACAAGACAGATGAAGGAGATGTCCAGTCTTTGTCAATGGTTTTCTCTGGACATTAAGTTAACATGCTCATTAATGACAATCCCTATAAGGCCTTAATTTATCTAGGGTATAGACTGGTGTGTACTTGCTGCGAATTTATAAAGATGGTTTGAAGGTGAAAATTATGTAAACACACATACAAAATACACACAATATGTGTATATACTGTATGTATATCTAACTGCATCTTACTTTGTACTTTACTAATTTGAGTTGTTCTGATCATTAGTTACATAATATAAGAAAGCAACATAATAAAAACATGTAAATGTTTTGTAACCCTTTGCTATGGAATGATGGCTGAGATGTCGTGTCTATCAGACAACAAGGATTCAGTTGCAACTTCATGTCAGCACTCTAATGAAGATTATGAACTACAGAACATTCCAGCACCATGAGTAGTTCTAATAACATGATTAATAACGTATAAGTGTGTTGTTTGAGAGCTCATCTGTTGATCTTTATGGGTGGTCTCTTCAGATTGCTCTAATCATTACTCTTTTAATTAATGTCCTGTGTTAATATTGTTTCATGGGTTTTAAACACAAGTTTTAAACATAACCCGTATGAGTTTCAACCTAAGAAGACTTAAAGAATGCTTTTAGAATAAAAAAAGGACATAATGGACACAAATATGTTTTTCCTACAGTTGTGGAGACAACAAATATACAGTACAAAACATGAAGAGGCAAAGTAAGGTTCTTTGAAGAGACATGATAAAGATGGAAAATTAACTTTACACTGACAGACTCATTGATTCTTTGGTTTTCCCATAGTTAAGCCTAAACATTAAAAGCTCTGAATGTAGTGTTTGTTGGTGCATATATATACAGGACACAGAAATAAATGATAGTGTCAGTTTACACTGTGTGTTCTGGACTTTCTGTGCATTGCCACACATTTTGAAACAGTAGGGTTCAGTAACCCCTGCAGGCAAAACCACTGACCATCTATTATCTTGTAGGGGGAAACAAAGGTCAAACAAAACAGGCAAAAGCTACACAACTGCACTAAAAGCAATATTCTAGCTGAGTTTGAGCTTAAATGTTCTTCATGAGAGAAAGCAGGAGCACTCGAACAATTCTGCCTCTGATGTGCTAACCTTGAGTTCTATGGGGACAGAGCAGGAAGATCAGTTCAGACAAAGTCAGAGTCTTTTTTATGCTTTACATTTTCAGACAGTTTCCTATTGATATGCCTTTGAAAGAAGGGACCATCGCTCATTCCAGTGCTCTGTGTATGGTCCCGTTCCCATGGAAACAGCACATTTTCAAGCACCAACCAGAACATGACTACTATATAATTAGTTAGTGATGCATGATGGTGGTAACCATATAGGTAACAATATATATTTGCTTTTAAAATATTGGTATTGGACAGGTACTGACTGAAATATTAGCATTTATTTGACGATATTTTAAAAGTGAAGTGAAAGTGACGATTTGTCATTGTGAATACACCCCATCAAACAAAGTGCATCAAAATAAACCGTGACTGCTGCATCTACCCCATCTACACGTACACATGTGGAGCAGTGGGCAGCTAGCAACAGTGCACAGGAAGCACTACCATTCTCAAGGGTACCTCAGTGGTACTTGGGCTTTAACTTGTGACGTTCAGACCCACAGTGCAAGATCCTTACCTCAAGGCCACCACGTCTCAGCTGTCAGATGTCTGTATTCTTTTACTACACTTGAAAACCTCACGCTAACTCAGACAGATGTAATCCCAGTTTAATATAAATACAATTTTCAAAAGGTAGTTTAAACTACAGGTTTTAAAAAGCATTTAATTTTTTTTTTACAATTCTCAAGCTGCATCTTCTCAGTTCTACAAGGAATTTAACTCTGAAGAACTCAAGCATGCACTGTATTGGTAAGACAACATGTATCAACATAGTTCAAATCTTGTCATTTCACAAAATAACAGAGCTTTTCATAACAGGGATGTTTCCAATGTTCCACTGACTGCTTTAAATGTCAGAAAAGCAAGAACACGTTTTTACCTGAATGCTAATGGAAGTTTTTTTTAAATGATGAATTCTCTTTCTCCGTGGTCACGCTTTTTCATCAAATCTCTCTGAAATATGGAATCATATGAATCATATGAATATGGAAGATGACAGCATCTGTGACCTCACTCCCTTTCTCTCTACAAGTGAGAAACCTTCTTTACTTCTTCTGCCAACCAGCCAATTAATCAAGCTCTCAATTTACATCAACTACTGTATACTGAACACTATTATAAGATCACTAATAACCCTGTTGCCAAACAAGGCCATTAATAATGCAGAATTTACAGAAGTCACACAAGTCCATGTTTAATGAGAGGTCTAAAAAGTAAAAGAATTCAGAAGTTAATTATCCACAGCCTTCTAATGGCTACTGGTACAGTGGAGACAACTCTTCACACTTTAAAGCTGACTTGTTCTAGGGAATGGGGGATAAATTGGTTTAGTTCCTTTGGTTTATGTGAAAGGCAACTAGAGCTATAATGTAAATCATTTCTAATACAGTCTTCATTAAATCCATTTAATTATTTGATGTAATGAACTGTGCTGAGATAACCTCTCGACAACTACACTCAAGAGCTGCTGGACTGTGAAAAAATAATTTGTCCTTAGATTTTATTATTATATTTTAAAGCCAGCTTGTGTAATTGTGAATGTTTACTGTTTTCCAAGGCTGGTGTGTTCAGTAGGCTTAGAAGTTTCCAAATCGGATTGGATGGCACTGTTTAAATCACAGGCTTGTATTGTCAGATGGAGATGCACAGATGATCAGCTCACAGGTTCCTAAATAAGCTTTATCATTTCTACCACCAGTCTTTGATACACAGTATAGAACTGGAGGCAGCTGCCTTTAATGTATGCTCAATAGAACCTATATTTTAGATGAGTGCTCATTTGCTCTCTGTATAGAAGGGAAGAGCAGAATGTTATGAGTTTTAGATTTCAGACACACTGGAAAATGTCAGGTGGGCTATGACAGTGTGAATCACCACATATTAAAATGTCTGTGCCATTATAACTGTAACATGCATTTATAAGCCTATTCAAATGAATAGACAGGATCATGGACATAGTAACAGACAGTTTAATTCAGACTGCAAATTGGTTAATGTTGTACTGGCTTTGCAATATAAATTCATTCATTGTTAAATAGGTTTAGAGAATATTAACAGAGAAACAGCAATGTCAAGTGCACATTTTAGTGAGTAGTCATATGTAATGAGAATATAACCATATTATTTATTCAAAAAAATAATTCATATCTAAAATCAACTTCTAACCTAATTCAGCAAAATTTCTGAATATTTTTCTCTTATTAACAAAGAAAACTACAAAGTCTCACAACTGACAATGCACAGCAATTGCTTATAAAACTCACAAAAAATGTGTGGAGAAAAAATTTACTAGGCTGAACGATTTTACGCAATATTTCTTTTATGTGAACTAGTTATTATATGTGTATTTTTATGTTCAAAAACAACCAGAAAGCAAAAGAAATATTCTATAATATTCTAAATTAAAGCCAGTTAAGAATTAGTTGAACATTGCAAAAAAAGATATAACAAAGATTATGAAAAAGATTTGTGAAAAAGACCAACCTGAACATCCATATTTGTTATTTATTTCATTATGTAACATGCATCATTTTTAAATTTTATGTATAAAATGCTTAAGTCACATTAGTAGCTCAACTCCTTCACCTCACTGACATTCAGCCCTTTCTTTTAAACAAGATGATGTTGATGCAAAACCCTTAGCCCCTGATCTGCTGAAAAGATGCACTTTACTTCTTTCAAGCCTAGAAAAGATCAGACATCTCATGCGCCTGAGTAATTTTCAGCAGGGCCATTAAATATGTTTGTTTTTGAGAACAAAGGTAATTCCATTTTTTTTGTTCTGAACATATGCCAAGCTTGAGTTTTAAAACACATGGTGAGAAAAGTGCATCTTTATTTCTGCGAATGAAGAAAAGAAGTAACAATATTAAAAGTAGAAATCGTTTGTCCAGAATGTAATCAGTATATGTTTCATTATTGAGATCTGCAATGATGAGGCTCTCGCTGTGGCCTCTTACAATAATCTTAAAGTGTTAATTTTAATAATAGTGCAAAATTCATGTTCAATACTACTAGTAATAGAAATGCTCTGTTGTCACTTCCACCATAGCTCTGTCCTTCTTGCAAGAAATAACCAGACCTGGCTCTTCAAAAAAGGACATATTTACACTTCATACCCTTTTATACCCTTCATATACACTTCATGAACTGAAGGAAGAAAGGAAGAAGCCGTGACGGTTCAATATAAATAGTAAGTGAAATGCTTCAGAATGTCAGACTCTGTGACAACTCAGTGCTTTTCGGTTGATCACCATGGCAACATACTGGATGGAGGTCAGTAACTTCTATAGTGAAGCTTATAGTCAAGAAGTAAAGGACAGTGACATCTTGACCTGACAATACTGTATAGCACCTTGTCTGTCCTTGTATTCCGTCCAGTGTGGAATGGAAACTGAATTAGACTTAATTATCATGAAATAACCTCACAAATACAGCACCAGCCTCAAGGACAAGGAGAAAAACCCTATACTGAATTAACCTGTGTCTCCTTCACTGATAATTGCATTAATGTCTTTTTGCATTTTTCTTAAGTATAACAAAGTGAAGTGAAAAATATGTGAAAACCTTTTTTATGAAGTGTTTGAACATTCTTGTACCGAGACATGGTTGAAAGAATGATGAACCTGCCTTGGGACAAAATGTAAACTCTTTAAGCAAACATGACTGATGAAACAAGATGGTCTATTGCAGCAGAAAGCATCTCTTGAAAAGACAAAATAACTGCAAAGAGCCTCAGGCTTGTAACACAGTTCATGAATCAAATGAACAACAAGGACAACCAACCTTACTGTGTATGCTGAGTGTTTTAAAACTGAAAGCTAAGATACTTTTACAACCCCCAACAAGAGTGAGGAAAGGGCCCATATTCTATTATCCTTTTTATTTGTACTTTTATCCCGCACTTATTTTTCCAGACACACACTTAGGAAGTTTTGTGTGATGTTATATTTGAAGAACATTATTTTGACACCAGAATCATTTTAACAGCATAATTAATCTTACCTTTCTCTACAATTACCCTTATAATTAACAGGCCATTTTTCTTATTATATGTCTATATTTATATGATCTGTTTGCCCTTTATTGGTTCTAAATCAAAAGGCAGTCTGCTTCAGACACAAAATGTACAGGGCTATACCACTCTAGGCTGAATGGGTCCATATTTGTAAATGTGCTGTTTTATGTGATATAAGTGGCCCATTTTCTAGGGCCTAATTGTCAATTTATCCATAAGGATAAAGCACTTTACAGACTTGTTTGATTAAAAAAAGTCAAGGAAAGCAAATTTTCCTATGATATCAACCCTTTAAGACACAAATGGCCACTATGAGAGGCATTCATTGAAAATTCATTGAGTGTGTGGCACAAAAAAGCAATGTATAACACAAAAATTGGAAGGGCAAGGGTATATTAAAATACAGTGAATAAAGAACAATTTTTTTTGAGAGACTGAATGTATTTTGACAACTAAAATGTAATAGAAATGCTAATAAATTGTCATTAATGGTGCATGAGATTCAGTTATACTCATTTAAATGTGCATAGTTCAGTGAGATCATTTCTGCAGTTTCATTCACAGAGCAAAACTTAACAGAAAGAGATGGGAGAGGAAGGGGAAAAGGCTTTACAGGCTCCCATGCTCATAAAAAATCTTTACCTCTGACTCCCCCGTTGCAGAGAATGCGTGTTTTAGGGTTGGGTCATACCTCGCACTCTCTGGAGCCTGAGATAGTGCATGTACACGCCCCGTTGACCAGCGAGTCCATGGTCTCTGCGTTGGCATGGTTGTAACTCAGATAATACTCCTGAAGCTGAGAATTGATGCTGTGCTCAGCCTGACGTGTTTTTTTCCTGCGTTTACGTCGGATCGAGTGCTGCTGGAGTTGCCTCATACTGTTGGGGTAACGTCGCCATGACACGTAGATCACTAAGAGGATTAATGATACAGACAGGAAGAGTGCAACACTACCAGCTATGATCTTGTGGAAGGTCATGTGCTCAAATTCTGGCTCTGGGGTAAAGGGGAGGCTGCTGGGAGTCACAGGCAAAGTGTCCTTATCAGAAAAACCAGGAAATAAGACCTTTGGGGTAAGTCTTTGTATAATGGTCACATGGGGAGAATGTCTGGTTGTGGTGGTTGCTGTGGCTGCAGTTATGGTTGAGACCTGGGGGTTTGTGGCATATGATGTTGTTGTAGTTGTAGTCAGGAGAAGAATCAGTTCTGTGGTTGGTTCGATGGTGAATAAATCTTCACATATTGTGCTGTTCTGAACAGCATCCATTACTCTCTCACCTTGAAGCGACTTGGGGCTGCTGCAAATAATGGTAGCGTCTCTACTGCCTCTGAAGTTCTTTAGCCAGGACACTAGAGGGCAGATGCTTGAACTGCAGTCCCATACATTTCCTGCTAGATTAATGGTACTGATAGAAATCCAGTGTGACACAACCTCCTGGGAGACATTGCTGAGCTTGTTTGACTCAAGATTGAGTGATTGCAAGTTGGGCAAACACCTAAAAACTTCAGGATCCAAGGCCTGTATCTCATTGCCTGAAAGATCCAGCTTCTGCAAGGTATGCCAAACCCAGGGCAATCCCTGATTCACTGTTCGTATGCGGTTCCACTGCAGATACAGGGCCTGCAGATTCAACAGACGTGGGAAAAGGAAAAAGTTGATCCTGGAAAACTGGTTGTGCTCCAGATGCAGCTCTGTCAGCCTGAGCAGCCCCAAAAATGTTGTACGAGTCAGAGTACGCAAACGGTTGTAGCCCAAATCCAGGAATTCAAGGCTACGACATTCCAGAAATGTCCTTATAGGAATGGACTTGATGTTGTTTGAGCGAAGGTGAAGGTTCTGCAGCTTTCGCAGTCCCTGGAAATGCCCTGGCCTCAGAGCTTGAAGCTGATTGTCGGACAGGTCGAGGTTGCGCAGGTTCGGTACAGCATAGAATGTGCTGTTCTGCAGCTGCATTATCCTGTTGGAACTCAGAATCAACTCTTTAAGTCTGCGCAGCCCCTGGAAGGCTAAGCTGTCTACCTTGTTAATGGAGTTATGGTCCAGGTAAAGCCACACCAGTTGATTAAGGTGGGCAAATTGGTAGGGCTGCAGAACCAGGAGGCTATTGTATCGCAGTGATAGACCTTGACACCCTTGGGAGATGTTTTCTGGAATGTCTTGAAAGGCACCTGACTCGCAGTAAACAATCTTGCCTTCACAGCGGCAACTCACCGGGCATACCCGTTCCCCATTGCTGAGCAGTAGAAGAACAGAGGCTTGGAAAAGGAAACATAACAGGCACCCATCCCAAACTAAAGGCCCTGCAGAGGAATAGACAGACAAGGGCAAAAACAGAAAACATTTTGGGTCAGTGAAAGTCAAGAGAGAAGAAGCACAAAGTTGTATGTGTGATTGTGTGTCCAAGTATTAGATATTTGTCTTTAAACAAACAGGGATGCGCAACAGGAAGGCAGAAACCAATGGGGCATGCCAAACTACTTGTATACTCATCAGTTTTGTTCAACAGTGTCCTATTTGGTACAGTAAATATGTGCTGCGTTGTAACTAAGGACCATTTTCTCAGAAGGATAGACAGCAGGAGCACAGTGTGGGCCCTGATCACCATTAGTGGAGCTTACTGAGGCATGTATAATGTACAAGAATGATTAAAGGATACATAAAGAACAGCAGAAATAGAAACTGAGACAAAAGAATGTGTTCTGTAGGCAACTGGTAGAACAAAAGAGAACCTTACAGGAACATAGGGATGGACCACTGTTGGTCTATTTGGTTCAAAAATGAAATGACATTGTGGGTCTTGTGACTTACACCAAAGATAAATCAAATTAATGAACAAAGATAGAGAACAAAAACATAAGTAGTTCAAATGAATGACCTTTGAAGCATTTGACTTCCATCTCCACTGTGTGAATGTGCTCTCAAATACACATTTGAACAAATGAAGAAAGCAGTGCATCCTACTACATGCTATCACATTGTGTGGGATGCAATATTTAAATTATATGGCAATGTGAAGTGAAGCCTTACATATAATGTGGCAGGGATGAATATTTCCTATTCTAATGCTGCGACCAGTCATCAGTCAAGTACCCGGCAGCAAGTCATTAACGCAACACTGACAAGCAAAATGCAAAAATAAAAGCTTGCCTTTTTGTTCCTTTACTAAATAGGTTTAAACTAAACAATCGCACTACTCTGCCTATAGCCATCTGTAGATGCCTGTAGCGTTCAAGAAAGGCCACTGGACAGCAGGAGGGCTGGAAATAGAGATTGAGAGAAGGAGAGAGGGGTGGCTGCCATCTCTCTTGGCAGAAAGACAAGTTGATATTTCAAAGGAATGCTGCAGTGTTTCATTACACTGTCACAGAGCATATTACCCCAGCAGGAGTCAACAGAAGATGATTAAGGAACAAGCTGAAACAAGAAACAATGCACCAAGATAGCAAATATGTTGATGATATTTAAATATGCCGCCCAAAACTGTCCCCTGCAACCATGTGCACACATTTTTCAACAGATTAGAATAGATTCTTTAGAAAGTTTTTAACTTTACTGTAAACATTTTATTTTAGATCGTCTAAAGGTTTTGACAGACATATTTATGCCTCAAGAAGACCACAAACTCTGAACCATGAACTGAAGAATGTTGTATTTAAACCTGCTTTAGGAAAGTGGGTGCTGTAGCAAACAAAATAAATAATTCTCACTTGGTACAAATTTCTTGTGCAAATTTCTTGTTTTTTATGACTATTTTTTGTCAGGTAGCCAAAACTACAAATGGATGATCAGCAGAAATTTGCTGGAATACAGTGCTAAAATACATTTACATTTTAAAATATGCCCATTAGTTATAGACTTTTAGAAATAAATATATTTGACTTCTAATCATTTCTAATATGTAAATTAAGTCTCAAGTTCTGCATTAAAAAAATATTTTTGCATTAGCATTAATAAGCAAATATGTGTATGGAAAAAAATGGCCGACAAATCCCACATCTTTGGAAACCTTTGCTTTATTAGCCTAAGGGGGGAAATTCGGCAGGAGATTTATCCACAAAATATTGCGGCTTGACAAATTCAATTAAAATTTCATACTAAACAAAATATGTAAACAAATCTGTTCATAAGCCATTTCACTAAAATGCTTTAAAGTAATTTAAATTAATGTTAGAACAAGGGCATTTGCTGGGCTTACAGGTGGTCATGAGTAATAACTGGCATTATATTGCTGTAAGTGTCATAATGGATAATATAATATTTAAATACATGCTAAAATAGCTTGAGAGATTCGCTATCATGCGATGACATATTGTACAACCTAAATATTTGCAGTGCACTACCCACTGTAACTGGCCAAATTGGCCAAAATGATAGTTACACAAGACACCAAAATGCACAGCTAAATGAACCAGCACTGTAACGTCAGCGCTGTGACATTAAAATACTCAATACCTAAGAGCAGAAAGCACTCTTGGAAATGATTATTTAGTTAAATGATCTATGTCTGTATCGGGTAAATACACAAGTAAGGAGAAAAAATACAACGTAGCAGTGGTTCTTTTTTCTACTCAAACTATAGGTTTCCACCCCCCACCTCCTTGTTTCTATTAGGGTTGGGCTCATAGCTATGGATTTAACATGACTCATTTTTATACATCATGCCTGAGGAGTTGTAAAATGTGAGATTTAATGATTTTTACCATGCAGCAAAGGCTCCACCATCATTATTCAAGAAAAATCCATGATTAATCTGTCAGTCAAGCTAACAATTGGGCTCCACTACATTTAGGCCCTAAAATCAGTCTCAGAATAAAACTAAAGAAACAAAATGACTACACACTGAAAAGAAGAAAACTATACACATATACATATATAAACATGAAAATGTTGCAAAGAAATAATAAACACAGGTAGAGACCATTACAGTAGTGAAGCCTGTGAAGACATCACACTGTATTTTACAAGTTATCCAAATCTGGTAAAGGTAAAAATTACATGGCAAACAGTAGCGTGACATTACATTTTTCATGCAAAATGCATTCCCCTCAGAAGTCTGGGACCCAAAATTGCTTTCAAACTAAATAAAAAACATTGAAAAAAATCCAAATTCAATGAAAGTGCATGCACAATTTTGACTGAGCCTTTAAAGCAAAGCTTACAATCACAAATTAATATTTAGTTTTAATGACATGACATTCAGGTTTCATTAAAAACTGTTTTGCATGGCTAGATGATAAGTGTACACTGCTCATGGACCCTTTACTCTTTTCAAAAAGGCACTGAAATGAGCCAGTTCCTCAAGGTCACCTTGTTACAACAAATGTGTAGAATGTAGTAGCAAATGACTGGTTGCGATTGCCTGCATCACTTGTCAGTCAGAGGAAAGTCAAGCTTGTTCTTGAGACCCAGACCCTCAAATAAGCATATGCACCAAAGTGATGTTGCTAGCCCGGTAGTTCTTCACACACAATAAAATGTGTCCTGTTCTATACATTTCTTAATGAAAACAGATATTAAAGGATGACTCCAAGTCTGCACATTTCTGAGTTACAGAATATTTATTGGACAGAATAAATAAGAGATTTGTCACATTTCTTTAAGGCCGGGACGTTATTATATAATATACATATATATGTTATAAATAACATATTATATCTAATGCACATTAATCCAATACCCAAGAGATTAGTGTTGCTTTAGTATCAAGTGTTGGCCAGAGAAGCAAGGGTTTGCTTTTAAACTCTTGGCTCCTCTCAGCGTCGCCTCCTCTTGCTCTGAAGGAACTTTTCCTTGCTACTGTAGAACTTGGCTTACTCACTAGAGGCTTGGGCCTGAATTTCTGTAAAGCTGCTTAGTGACAGCACCTGTTGTAACTACGCAAATCAATGTGAAGTGATCTGAAGGTCTTCGATGGCTGTTCTACTTATCGGACCTTGAATTAAAGAGGCTCTTATTGCCAGGATCAACTGGATAAGTCACTACTTCATAGAGTCGTGAAATCTGAAGTGGTGTTGCTAATGAAGAGGCTATAATAGGGATTCAAACATAATAAACAGTGTCTAGCAAACGAAATAAGAGCTTCCATGACTCATCCATTCATGGGCACTGTATGCCAGCTGGAGTCCAATTAGACAGGAAAGATGTACAGTAGATCAGATTGTCAAACACTAATACACAGAATTGGAATTGTTCACAGAGGGAGGGCCCATGTATTGTAGCATTTAAATATATTTGTGCTGGTTGTGGATTGTGCAATTGTGACAATTCAAAATTCGGAGAAGATCGATCTTACATAAGAACATGAAGAAAAGCTCACGTTCCAGCACAGTTCTTATGTAAGGACATGAAGAATAGCTCATGCTTCAGCAAAGGTATAAGCTTGTCGGCATGACTCAGACCTGAAACAGTTGCATTTCATATCTTTTGCAGTAGATGTGGACATCAATCCATCCACCACCACTGAACATAAGGTCATTCATTGTGTGTCCAGGAGTGTAACAGAAATGCAACAAGATTACTATGGGTGTACTAAATCTGGACTACAGTTTAGTGGTCTAAGTATGTCAGATTACTGTAAAACAACACTATATATTATTAGACTACCATACGAATGTAGAAAAGTATTGCACAGCTCAGACCTATTGCTACATCTCTTTTTCTACAAGGAATTTCAATTCATTTCACTTACAACTTACTCATCTCCAAGCTGCACATTCCAGGGGCAGATAGGAAACTGGGAGCCTTGATATGCAACACAAATATAACACATCCTACCAGACTACCATAAACGGGGCATTGTTATGTTATTTGCTGCTTCTCTTCAGTAAAAAGTGTAAGTTTTAGATGAAAAAGGAGCCTTACCCATGGCATGAGATCTTCTCCAGACTTGCTTCTAGTCTGGTCTTCAGTCTTGAGTACTGACCATCTCCTCGAGGAGAAAAACTCCACTTAAAGGAGATAGAGAATATGCACCGAGTCTGCAGAGGGAAGTGAAAAAATGATGGGAAGTGACAGAGGCAGATGAGATCAGATGTTTGAGCGACCGCGGCTGGAGTCAAATTCAAAGGAGCATAAAAGCAAGACTGGGACAGCCTAGGTCAAAATGACGCCAACACACGACAAACAAAACGAGCAGTGGATGTGAAGTTTCCTTGCACGTTGATGGCGGGAGGAAGTCCCCATAGCGTCTGAGGGCGCGTGAGTCGTGAACGCGCCGAAACCGTGCAGCGTTACTGAGAAGAAGCAGTGAAGGAGAGCTGTAGGCGGCGGAGCAGAGGGGAGGGGAGGAGAGAGAGGAGGAGGAGGAGGAGGTGGTGGCTGGGGGGATAAGACAGTCATCCTGCGCCGAGCTCTGAGGAGAGTCGTTTCTGTTGAGTGGAGCAATAATAAAGTGCGTTTTAGTTCATCCCCCCTCCACTGCCTTTTACAAACGGTCCACATTCTGATACATTTACCCTCCGAGCTCTTTCCCTAATCGTTATGGATGCATTTGGAGCCTGAGAAAACAGCAGCATCCCAGCTGAGCACTTAAAACTAAAAGTAATGTACAAATATGTGGTACAATGGTGAGTATCCTCTCTGGTTAGTGTGGGGCTGATGGACACTATTATCCCATAATGCAGTGGGAAACAGAAAGTTGGCGCTACATAGGGGTGGGTAAAATGGTGGATGACAGTGTGAGGTTAGTAAATAAATCAGTTTTGTTTTATGGTATCATCTTTGGGAAGAAGGAAAGGTGTCTATTTGTCATTGTGAACACTTAAGTGTGAATGTGACCTCCGCATTTAACCCATCCACATGTGAAGCAGCGGGCAGCTATCAACAGCGCCCAGGGAGCAGTGTGGTGAAATGGCACCTTGCTCAAGGGTACTTAAGTGGCATCTGATCACAAGGGCAACCTCCTAAGCACCGAGCTCCACTGCACACTGTTCCGTCTTAAGACAATGTGGTTAAAATCAATGAGCGTTTTTTTGTTCATTTAGGCCTAAAATCTCTTCTAACATGTGTTACACGTCACTTTAGCTTTTTTAGCTCATACCACTTTTCTGCACAATTCATATTGCACTAGCTTCACTGTATGCACCATCTACAATGTACATACCTGAGAATGCTTCACAGACAGGAATCCTGTTTCTCATTGTACTGTACTTATTGGTATGGGTATAATAATAAAAAAAAATTATACAGGAGCAACTCTCAAGCAACTCAAGCAAATAAAAAAAATATATTCATCACTAAGAAGTCATTATTTTTAATAAAAAAATTTAACACAATTATTGGCAGACCTAACAATTCCTATAAAATAAATGGACTTGAAGTTTTTAAAGTTAATAGGAAATTTTAATTAGTAATGAATGACTTCCTGTTTCTATGGCATATAAATGTCACGTGAGTTGTATTGCTCTTAGCCACTCTTCAACATGGGAAAGACAAGCATGCCGTTCAAGTGAGGTAGATGTGCATTGATCTTCATAAGTCAGGTAATGGCTACAGGAAAATAGCGACTTACCTAAACCTGCCTGTATCTGCAGTCAGAGGAATAATAAAAAAGTTTAAAACAACTGTAACAGTGGCAAACAAGGTTGGACGAGGATTCAAGTTTATCTTACCACCGTGCACAGTGAGGATGATGGTAAGAGAAGTTAAAAAAAAGTCTCCAAAGCTCAATGTTAGAGAATTGCACTAAGTGGTATCTTGGGGTCAAAAAGTCTCCATGACAAGCATAAGATGCTATCTAACAATTTGTTTGGGAGACATGCAAGGAAAAACCTTTTTCTTACCTACAATCACAAAAGTAAATTGTCAGGAGTTTGCTAAGTGGTACTTGGACTTCAGCTGGGACCATATTCTTTGGTCAGATGAGACTAAAATTGCGCTTTTTGGCAAAAAAAAAAAAACTGTGTCTGGTGTAAATCAAAGGATGACAATAAATGTACTCCTTTCTTTTTTGTGTTGTGAGCCTGTATTTTTTAGGGAAAAATTTATTAGAAGCCTAAGAACATACAGTATCTCACAAGTGAATACACCCCTCATGTTTTTTTGTAAATATATTTTTCATTTTTAAATGACCTTTTCATGGGACAAAACTGAAATTGACACTTTGATACAATGTAACTGTACAACAATGTAGCACACTAACCACTTTGCATTATATTGAAGTGATGTATCTTTGTTGTGTCCCATGAAAAGATATAATAAAATATTTACAAAAATGTGAGGTGTGTACTTACTTTTGTGAGATACTGTATTTTAACTAGGTGTGCCAATTATTGTAGTATAGTATGTATAGTGTTGTATTTATGTAACCAGCCTCTACTTTCTGACTACTGATACCTAAATTTCTCTTCTGTCTGTCTGTCTGTCTGTCTGTCTGTCTGTCTGTCTGTCTGTCTGTCTGTCTGTCTGTCTGTCTGTCTGTCTG
>JBBIGC010163972.1:0-16306 GCA_037576955.1 Lepidarchus adonis
TGTTTGAGAAGGGGCTGGATACAAACTGTGCTGGATACCGGCCCTCCAGGAACTGAGTTTGACACCCCTGCTCTAGGGTGTACTTACTTTTTCACATGATTATTTACAAATAAAGAAACTGGGACATCAAGCTGTAAATCAAGCCTCCTGTTTTGGAAGGGGGTCTCCTAAGCACTACTTTAAAAACTTAATAGTTATTAGAAACAAAGGTGGAAGACGATGTTTCAGTTAACATTTTTTCTGTTTTTGCTGAAGGTTGATGATGAACAGTTTAAGAAAATTCTGGGTTACATCAGCAGTGGGAAAAAGGAAGGAGCTAAGCTTATGTGTGGAGGAGGTGTGGCAGCAGACCGTGGTTACTTCATTCAACCTACCATCTTTGGTGAAGTTCAGGATGGCATGCAAATTGCTCGTGAAGAGGTATTACTGCCTAACTGAACACTATTATATTTAAGTGGATGTTCAAATATAATGAAACTTTTTCTAACTCTCTTTGTCAGATCTTTGGACCAGTAATGCAGATTCTGAAGTTTAAGTCTATTGAAGAGGTGATTGAGAGAGCCAATGACACCAAATATGGCTTGGCTGCTGCTGTCTTCACCACTGACATCAACAAGGCGCAGTACATCTCAAACAGCCTTCGTGCTGGAACTGTGTGGTACGTAACACAAAAGGGCAAACAACACTCTAACATTGCTCTGAAAATTGGACAGCTCTTATGCCTGTGAAATTTGTTGGCTCTTGCTAGATATTCTTAACATTTCTGAGCCAGGACTCCAAGAGAGCATAACTGTTCTCATTTTCTCCGAGTGGACAGGATGGCGCTCCCTCTCCACCATCACTAAGCATGATTCTAGCCAGTATGGGTGACTGCTGACATAATGGAATTAGTTCTCCAAGTATGTTGAGCTATCCAACGATGTAGCATTAGTAGCAGTTGGAATGATGCAGTCACATGATCATGAATTGTCTTCAGCTTCTTCAGTTGGCAGCATTGTGTTACGGGGGAAGTATTTTGTGATATTCTATGTTATTAAGTCCAGTTATTGTGGGAAAATCCATATATTATTCAAATTCAAGTTTGCCTAGTTGGGAAGATAAAAATGTGCACATGGATCTATAACAGCAAAAAATCTAGATAAAATATTAACACTAATATTTAATACTATTAATATAAACCTTAATTACATTACTTGCATACACACATGTACGTATGCAGGTAATGTAAATAACATTTGTTATCTTGTTACAATGGTGCCTGTCAAGTTATATTAGGGAGCAAGTGAAGTTAAAGTGTTGGAAGCAGGAAAAATTTGTTAGTTTACAGTGGGGAGAATAAGTATTTGACACATCAGCATTTTTATCAGTAAGGGTATTTCTAAGTGGGTGTTTGACACAGAATTAGGTGACGTTATTTGTTTGTCTAAATAAATGCAAGGACAATACTCTTACTAAGAAATTACATTTAATGGGACCAAAAAGCTTTTAAAGGTTAAATGATTTTTCCATTGCACCACTGGACTGTGTTGAAACCCAGTAAGCAGCTACAAAGAAGTGAGAAATCTGTGCTAAGATTGTACTATAAATGATGGGGATACAACTGTTTTAATACATTTTGTATTGAAACATCATGGGTGGTTGTTTTGTTTTCCATAAAGTTTTCCTGACCGTTTTCCCATTTTTGGTTGTCTACAGGACTAACTGCTACAATGTGTTTGGAGTCCAGGCTCCCTTCGGTGGCTACAAAGCTTCAGGAACAGGACGGGAAATGGGAGAGTATGGCCTGGAAAACTACACTGAAGTTAAAACTGTAAGTTATCTTGTGTAGTGGTAAAGAGCTAATATTAACTATGATTTTCTTATTAGCTTAATAGAAAAATACTTTTATAATTATGATGATTAAGGTAGGTATTGGTAGAAACCAATATTTGTAATGTTTTCAACACGTATTGAGTGTATACTACAGTGAAATATGGAGATATGAAAACATAGATACTACTCAGTCCTAATAAAAATACAGCCCTTTTATTTGCCATGGACAGTGAAACTACATGTCAAAAAATTGTACTGGGTTCTGTCTACATTCAGTGCATTTATGAGACAATCAGACACTCACTTTCAAAATACCACCTTGTGTAGTACAATCACCTTTTTATCAAAGCTATTTTGTATTTTGTCTTAAAATATTTAGATTAGAAGTATTTTATAGAATAGACCAAATGCATTATTCCGAAAATTATTAAATTATTAAATCAAGACTGATTTACTACAATGGTCAAGATTTCAGGTTGGTAAAATATTTCCAGTCTAATATTGTATTGTATAATCCATTTAATTGTGGAGCTTTAATCAGCCACAACCATTTTACAAAAATGTTTACTAAAATTTATTTTGAAATAAATTATGAAGAAATAAGCACAAGAACAGATTACTTTCATGTGTCAGTATGAAAAATTAATATTATGTAGGAAAAATGGAAATGTACTTGGTGCTCCATGTGTATATACGGTAGTTGGACTTTCAGAAATGGTTTTAAAGTATTTGGAGCATTTTTTCTACAATTTGTCAAGTAGGCTTTTATTGTCATTTCAACCATATAGTTTTTAGCAGAGTACATGTACATTGTGAAAAGAAAGAGTGCTGGTAAATTCAAGAAAAAACAGGTTTCCTTTTATACTACCAATGTTTTTGGTACTTTTGCCTCACAACCTCTTGCATGAATGGGCTTAAGTATAAGTAAGTGCATAAGTATCATAATACAAACTTTTCAGGCATCAGATAATGTACTAGTTTAATGCAAGGTAGGTCTAGGTGATTGTGACTTTGACACATTTGACATCAAAATACTCAAATGAACATCTTATTGAGTTCTGGATTTCTATGGATTTTTCATTTAAAAGTAACAGGTCAAGAAACTTTATTTTTGTTATTTATTTACTGATTTTGTATATTACAGTTCACAGCTGTTCAAAAATATTGTTTTATGTCCTTTTTTTGCCTTACAGGTAATGGTTAAGGTCCCCCAGAAAAATTCCTAAGAAGGACATTCTTGCAGATGTTTGTGAAGTAACCGGAAACAAGTAATTTGATATAATAAACATACAGTTCTAATACAAAGCCTTAAGGTTTGTGTGACACAAAAGAATGAAGCTTAGTGTATTTGTTTAAAAGAGATGTTCCCTATCTGAAGCTCTAAAGAAATGTTATTTTTATAGGGTTTTTTCTAGTCAAAAGCACTAAAATCTAAATTCAAGAAACAATTGTAAGAGAAAGAAACGCACAAATTCAGTTCAAAATGCATTGTTCTGATGCTGTTCTTCTTGTTTAACTTTGATGGCATTGATCTCAAACCCTGACTTTTACAAAGATGTTGGAATAATTCATTGCTCTACTCCAGCCTTTCTATAATAAATGCCCCAAAGCATCTTTCTGTGTGCTTTACTCACTGTTTCACATATTTCTGTAACTGCACATTTAGGTTTTACATAAAGGATTTATATTCAGAGCAACACAATGACCAGGACCATCCTGTACCTCCTCATCTGTGATCAGCTTCTGACAACAGAATCTGCCTTGACTGGACTTTTTACCAGCATGATGTGTTGCTTTGTTGCCTTCACTAGTGTGGTCTAAAGCAGTCCTGTGACTGAAGAACTGTGCATGACAACAGATTACAGAGCTTAAATCTATTCGTGTAGACTCTGCTAGTGAATCAACTTTCGTGTTTGTTTTTACATTTACAATTTAGCTGAGCATTCACAGTGAAAGTGAATTTCACTTAAAATATAAATTAGCAGATATAAATGAATAAATAAAGCAGCTAAGAGGAAGGTTCAAACAAAAATATAGAAAATTAAGAAAAGATTAATTGAATTTAAATCGAGAGAACTAATAATACAAATTCATACAAATACAAATCATACAAACCAAACAAAGTTAAATAGCAATTTTTTATATAAACGAAGTAAAATATGAAAATTAGTTTCAAATAATAAATAAAATATGAAATATGACTAAAATCTGGGAAACAAATAAAATTACAAGCATCATAGTGGGTGCGATATTGACCTGTAAGTGTTTCTGATATAGTGGAAAGCAAGTGCTAAGACGGAGACAGAGCACAACGGGTCATAGGTGGGAGAACTGCACCCCCATGGTGGGAAAACAGTCTGTGAACTTGAATAAAGGCAATCCTGTGGTGTGCATGTGGTCCCAAAACACCAAGAATAATTGCTGACATATGTAAAATTATCATGTGTCCACACATATAATATAATGCACTGGTGTTAAAAAAAAACAACAAACAAAACATATTTTGACATCTCAAACCCGATCAGTAAATGTTTGTGAATAATTCTGTATTTTAATAAGGGAGCATGGGAACACCTGACCAGATGCAATGTATAAAACTATATTTAAAAAGTTTGTGAATGTTCCATATTATTACGAATATGACCTAAAACTTCATCAGTTTCAAACAAGTCCTATATATATATAAAGGAAGCCTAGTTAAACAGATAAAATAATTAGATTTGGTTATACATATGCATATATATAGATATGTATTATATATTTGTGTGACAAATGTAAGTTTACCTGTTTTTTAAGTATTTGGTGTGACCTCATTGTGCAACAATAACTGCACCTAAAATTTTGTGATAACTGTTGCTCAGTCTTGTACATTGGGAGGAATTTTAGTCCATTCCTCCATTCAGAACAGTTTCAACTCTTGGAAGTTCGTGGGTTTCCTCACATGAACCTCACTTTAAGTCTTTCTACAATATTACAATTGGATTAAGGTCAGGACTTTGACTTGGCCATTCCAGAACATTTAGTTCTTATGCTGGAATGCAGTAGTGTTCTTTCCTCAAATACAATGCTTATTTAAGTTTAAAAAATTATATTTCCAGCCACAAAATATTATTGCAGTATGCTTCTGGTTTTTCCACATGATCTATGGTAAACTTTACATGAGCACATATGTTCTTTTTGGAAAGCAGTTTCTTTCTCCATCCATTTTCTAAAATGCAATGAATAAAATCTAACAGGAGCCTTTATGGAACCGACAAAAATACAAAGAAATGAGCTTCAAAAGTGCTACTGATCAACTTAATTGTATTTTGTAAATATACACAAGTTTAGAATTGAATGGCTACAACACTCAACAAAAGTTGGGACAGAGCCATTGTGTTATATCAACATTCTTTTTAATAACACTTTTAATAACCGTGGAACTGCAGTAGCTCCATACATTATCAATAGGGGACACATCTGGAATGGCAGCACTCTATGAAACCATGCTGGTATAGTCCATGCAAAATGTGGCATTTAGCTGACATAAAGGGGGACATAAAATATGTTAACTTTATAATATGTGTTCTTTTTTTTTAAAGCTAATATAGTCCTTTGAGTCTGTTTTTCCCTAAAGCACTCTGAAATATTGACTTGAAGGTCACAAGCATTTAACAGTGGTTTGTAATTTCTCTGAACCGTTTCACAATATTATGTAATGTTAATGTTGAAAGACCTCTGCAATCCTGTTCTGAGAAATGCTGCTTTTGTACTAACAATTCTGGATGTTGGCAAAATAGGGGGAGCCACAACCCATTCCTGCTTGCAAAAACTGAAAGTTTGTTGGACATTCTTTTTTTACCTCCTATCATGAGCTCACCTACTATCAGTTACCCTGCTTAATGTGGAGTCTTCCAAACCAGTATAACTTGAATATTTTGTGCACTTTTCAAACTTAACTCTGTTCACTTTTGTTGAGTGTAGTGTAGCCATCAAACTCCAGATTTATTTAAAAAATTCAATTTCACTACTTACAATGTGTCACAGAAAGACAGAAGTGGACATTCTTTGGCCACATCCCACACTGATGACCACTTGATTGTGAACACTGCCCTGTGGAATCAGATGATGAATGCCACTCAACTCCAGGCACATTTAAAGTGAGAGGCTCCCAGGTGTCACATCAGACCATTCAAAACCATTTATATCAGTGAGGTCTTCATGCTAGACGACCTGCAAGGATACCTGACCACACCACCAGGCATCATCGTCTTCATGAGCCAGGGAGCATTTACACTGGACGAGGGACCAGTGGGCGTCAGTGCTGTTCTCTGATTAAAGTCTATTCACGTTGAGCAGAAATGATGCCTCCAGTGATGTTTGAGACGTCAAGGAGAGTGCTATGCTTCAGCCACTGTTGTCTCCAGACGAGCCTTTGGGCAGGTGTGTCTATTCAATACAGAACTGCCCTACACTTTGTGAATGGTACAGTGAAACCCCCATGCTACCTAAATATCATTAATCCTGTCATTGTGCTCCTGCATGAACAACACAGGCTTAATTTCATCTTCATGGACGACAATGCTCCAGCTCATCAAGGTCACATCATTAGGGAACGGCTACTGGGACTGAGGAACCTTGAAAGAAGTGGCTGCACCTTCTCCAGACCTGAGTCGCCGTGTAGAGGCTCGTAACTCTGTACCCCAGAACCTCAATGACCTGAGGGCCGCCTTCAAGAAGGGTGGGATACCATGTCTCCGCAGCAATAATTCCGACTTGTGAACAGCATGAGACATTGTTTTCAAGCTGTAATTGATGCACAAGGGCACATGATATATTATTAAGACTTTGACATATATGTTGTGGTATAATCACCACTGTTGTTGGCTTTTGTTTCAATAAATTGTTTGAAATTAGGAAATCACCATGCTTCTACTTAAATGCCCAACTTTCATATCACTATAATGCTAATTTTTTATGCTTTCCATAAAGTTTCACCCAAAAGCCAAATATCCCTAACTTTTTATGAGTAGCATAAGTTGGTAAATAAAGCTTTAGAAAATATTTCATTGTACTTTTTTAGTTGAAAATATTAACATTATTTAACATAACAGATTTTTGTTTTTATTGTATTTTGAAAAATATCCCAGTATTTCTGGAAGGTTTGTACACACGGTGAGCAATGTAGTCAGTGATAGAGTGAATTAAGCTAATATAATGTGTTAAACTGATCTCAGGTCAGCCTTATAAACAGCAACCAGATGGAAAAGGACCCTGCTGCGCCGTCAACAACCCCGAACATTAGAGTTACCCTTCAACTTGCCTGATTATAAATTAACTCCAAAGTTGCGTTACAGCATCGTGAATGTACACATTACTTACGACCCAATGAGATTTGTTAGATAAATCGAAGGCTTTGGATTTAAAGCTCAAGTTAGACGGATGACAACAGCAGTACGTGTACTGAGTACAGGCATTAACGAGGACACACTCGTCCTGATCGCCTGTTTGTATGAGAATCGCAAACGCCGGAGCAATAGTGGTACAAACACACGCTCCTGTATATTTCTGACAAGATCATTAAACAGGACACTGTAATCTATCTGTTGGGTTTAAAACAGGTGGATGGCATGTTCCGATGCTTGTGGTTGTATATTTATAGTGACTGCCATCTTCCTTTCGCGTTTATACCGCGTTAGCTAGCTGGTAGCTAGGTAACTGCCCGGCTAGGTAAACGCCGCTGCTAACCACCGGTTTGCTCACTAAACAGTTGTGCTTTCCCTATTTTTCGGCTCGATGAGTATTTTGAATACTCAGAAAATTAACTTTGACATATGGACAACATTGTCGTTTTTATTTAAATATCGGCTGTTGTTTCACTTGGTTTGCTCGCTGAAGTTAGCAGACTAGCCAGGCTTAACTAGCCGTTGCTTTGCAGTTAGCGCAGGCTATAAATACACATCTTTGTTTCCTCCCGTCCAAAAGTGGCGAGAGCCTGCCTTCATCCACTCTTGGCAATAATCCTTGGACTTCGTCGTGTAGTGTCGTCAAAGCAAAAGAGGGGACATATTGAACTCCGGCGTAACGGTGTCAAAACTTTGAGCCAAACTTGGGGGAACTCCCACTGAAATAGCTCAATACAGACACTGTGCCCGAAAACACTATAAAGGCGGATATAATGAGACATTCACTTAGGCCATAGCGGTTGATTGTGCCATTTTTAATGGAAAATCGGGTAAAAGGTGCAAATTCAGTCCAGAGAGCAGCTAACTGGCGTCGCTAGAAGACGGAGGACGCAGCAACACTGGTGCACCATGTCTGAAGACAACAATGCAGATAAGTTTATCAAGGTAAAAAAAAAAATCTAAAATCATCTCGCTATGTGTAAGATGGCTGAATTAAACTGCCATGCACTGCTGTACGCGGTGTAACTAATGCTAACTCCAAAGCATTTGCTTCTTTAAACTCCCAACGAGTTTTCTATTCTTACATATTAGACAAACTTCACACTAGAAAGGGGTAGTGATTACCCCCTTTTACTCTATTACATACTACATTCATTGCTGATGCCACTATATATTTTGTATCGTCAGTAGTTATGCGTCTAAATTATAATAATGTTATTAATGTCTATTAACCCAGTTTCTTTTGAGGCTTTTCACATTGTTTCATTTCAATATGTTGTTTGCAGCAGCACTTGGCTTTGCAGATGCTTCTCCCTTTTAACCAAATGTTTGACACTGACTATTTCTGTAGCTAGACACGGAGGTTGTTTTACTGGCATTTATGGAGTTATTCAATCCAGCCCTGGCTTTAGGAAGGCACTGACATCATGTAATCAAGCTATTTTTGTCACATGCGTTATGAATGTTTCACATTTTCTTGTCATTTATTAGAATTTATCAAAGTCCATTTATACCCATGTTGATTTATGCACTTTCGCAACCTTATTCATTTATGAAACAATATTTGCTGTGATATTTTTCACACTAATATCTAAATGGCCTCTGTTCTGATGGTGTTGTGTTGGACCACTTTCAAGAAGAACTCTCGACGGAGGCTGAATCGCTGCTTTAACACAAATGTGAATGAGTGATCTCACTGGGATCTGCTGTGTGCTTAATTGGTGGATATATGTAAATGACATCACAAAAAATGAATACAAAATTAACCGTTTTGGTCGGCTCTATATGGACTGGGGTAAATTGCTTTTTTTCACACTTACTGAGAAACTGAAAGTAGGTTTTCATTGTCCAGTCTCAGAATATCAAAGTCTGTACTGTTCTAGTTACTTATATTGTACAAGTACAAAATAATGATGTTCTAATCCACAGTATCAGTTCAGATTCTCTCCCTGGCTAAATAAGTCTCTAACTGAGCTAAAAAATAATAAATTTTCTGTCAAGTTCATGTTTTTTTTTTATTTTCTTGTGTGAAATCTTTGTCCTGAATTTGAGTCGAGTGTCAAACTGTTAAAACTACTGCTCCTAAATCTGCACTTTAGACTGTGGTTTGCAGTGATGTTATAGCTCAAACATCATAAATTATACATTCATATTAAGCATTCTTTCTCTTTGTATATGTGTATTGTGTAAATGTGACCTGCATTCAAAACTAAAGCAACTAGATCGTGTAAAACACCTGACACATTAACTGATCTAAATTATTAACTTTCATAACAAAAAAACCAGTTGCTAATTAGATCTAGCGATGCACGGAGTGTCTTCCTACTTTGGAAAAACATGTCTGAAATGATTGAGTTTGTAGCTACATCACATTAAGACAGTTTAACTTGAATGAATATGTAATGAATGTTATTTATAATATCTGTAATCTAATATAAACTGTATTCCAGAGCTGAAGTACTGTCTGGAGGATTGGGCTGAGGCTTATCCACACTGATATGCAGGGCCAATCAACAGTTATCAGAAATGTTGATCTGCAGTTATTGCTGTGATACTGAAAGCAAAGGTTAACATACGTTTGTCACTCAGAGATTTATGATATTGGATCCTTTTCCACAATAACAAAAATGCTGAGAATATTTTGTCATACAGAGATTATTGTATCACAAAAGGGTTCACAAATGTACGTATCATAAAATAAGATGTGTATATCACAATATGGAAAATAATGGCCATGTGTGATTGCCTGTCAATTGTATTATTAATTTTCTTTGTTTTAGCGCTACAGTCCACAGGGTCTTGTTTATTTGGAAACAGTAGAAAATGAGAGAAGTGTTGATCCCAGGGGAAATAGTTTAAAGACTGTTGGTCTTTGTTTGCACAGAAGTTATATTGCAATTCTCAGTTGTTAATGTGTAGTTTTAAGGAACAGAATGTTTTAAAAGAGATCAGGACCCCTCGCTGTCCACTGTTTACCTCAGAGAACTTTGATGCCTTGTTTCCAAACAGTGTTTCACATTATGGTCGAATGTACTGCAGTGAAGTAGTGGTTGCTGAAGTGAACAGTCTTTAATAATTCTGTCATTGTGCATTTGCAGGTTTCAGTTTAAACACATAATTAAATGTTAACTGCCCCCACTTGTGTCACTAGTAGTAATCTGTTCAGCCTGGGGTCAATAAGTGAAATAGTGTCCACAAGCCCAGGATAAGCTGCTGCTTTAGTAAGCAGTTTGTGAGAGATCCATTGGGTATCTTTCCCATAGCACTACAGCTCAGAGTCAAAGCTGCGTGAGTTAATATGTTTCCACTACATGTTAAAGCAGATTAATTGAATGGATTCTGCTGTTGATGCCTTATTGGCTAAAACTGTATTTTGTAATCACGTTTGGAATTCATTGAATGATGCCTGAAAATGTATTAACACTTTTAAAATGTTATATATAGTTATGTTATATATATGCTTTAAAAATTAAATGCATTATTATTATTATTATTATTATTATTATTATTATTATATAAATATGACTGAATATGATCTTTGATTTTCAACAAAGTCCTGAAAATACGTGATGGTACCTGGTTAAACCAACAACACAAATAATTTTATTTTGTCATTTATTTATGGAAAAAAAAACAATACCGTATTTGTGTGTATCAAAAGTAAGGGAACCTGTGCTCTCAGCATTTGGTGTGATTATCTTGTGCAACAATATCTTAAACATCTACAGTAACTGTTGATGAGTCCTCCATATTGACTTTGGAATTGTAGTCCATTCCTATGCACAGAACAACTTCAATTAATTGTTGTTGGTGGTTTTCTTCGCATGAAATGGCTGCTTTATGTCTCAGGCATATACTTTTTGACTAAGATTACGTGTGTAATTGCCTGGGGCTATTCCTCTGTCAGTCCACCAGAGGGAGACATTCACCCTCCTGAGGCTCTGTTTAGCTTTTTTCAGAATGTTTTAAAATATTTTCTTTCACTTTGACTTTCACACAGTTAAAAAAAAAAAAAAAAAAAAAAACAGGGTTTAGGGTGGCGTTGTAACCACAAATCATCGTCAGTTGAGTGTGTTGTAAGTCGAGGATCCCATGCATACGCATATACACACATGTTTTTGGAGAGTATTTTTCCCTCTCCTTTCAGTCCTGTGAAGCACACAAGTGTTGTGTTATATTTGTGATGGAGTCTTAACCATTGGTTAATGTCAGTGTTACAGAGCCTTTTAGAGTTTTTAGAGTTTACCCTGGGTTAATTTGTGACTTCTCAGACTATTGCACACATTTTGAATGTTCGCCATTTATATACAATCTGACTGTGGAGTCCAAACTTTTTAGAGATGGTTTTACTAATATTTAGCAGCTTTGTGGGCATCAGTGACACTTATCTGAGTTCCTCTGACACCTCCGTAAGCCATGATACAAATGGGTTGTGTGTGTCCACTTTTTACCGGATCCCTGTTCTTTAAATAAAACAAGGTCTCCCACTGACACTTGATTGTCATCCCATTGATTGAAACACCAAACCAGATTTTGCATTTCAGCAGGACAGTGGGAGTGTAATGATAAGGGAGTTTCACCGGTTCAAATCCTGGACACTGAGGTTCTCTTGGGCAAGGTCTCGTCCCAAAGCACTGCTTCCCGGGCACTGCCAATGTCAGCTGCCCGCTGCTCCTTCGCAGATGGGTCAAATGCAGAGTTAGCATTTTGTTGTGGTGCATTGTGTGCTGTGGTGGTTTGTGTTCACAATGACAAAATCATCACTTCTACCTTTCAGATTGTATAATAATCTAAGCGTTCACTAAGCGTGTTTTACACCACTTGCATGTAAATAATAATACACTATGTTGCCAAAAGTATTTGCTCTTCTGCTTTTACACGCACATGAACTTGACGTCCCATCCATAGGGGTTAATATGACATCAGTCAACCCTTTGCATCTATTACAGCTTCAGTTCTTCTGGGGAAGCTTTCCACAAGGTTTAGCAGTGTGTTTATGGGAATTCTTTGTGAGATCAGACACTGATGTTGAATAAGAAGGCCTGGTTCTCAGTCTCTGCTCTAATTCATCCCAAAGCTCTTCTATTGGGTTGAGGTCAGGTCCCTCAAGTTCTTCCACACCAAACTCACTCCTCCATGTCTTTGTGGACCATCTCAGATTGAGAAGTGTGATTTCTCACTCCAGATAATGTGTCGATACTCTTCTAGAGTCCAGTGGCGGCACTTTACACCACTGCATTTGCATTGAACTTGATGTTTGGCTTGGATGCAGCTGATCAGCCATGGAAACCCATTCTATGAAGCTCCCTACACACTGTGTAGCTCAGTGGTTCTTAACCTTGTTGGAGGAACTGAACCCCACCAGTTTCATATGCGCATTCACCGAACCCCTCTTTAGTGAAAAATATTTTTTTTTTTTCAAGACATAGATATGTTTTTTTACTGGTTCACAAAATGAGCCGTGCATGAACATCACCTTGTTCAAAGAAAAAACCAACACAATTCTGCTGGTGCGAGACTAGCTCACTCCCATCACGTTCCGTGATACATGTGAATCCATGTTGGACATATTTGTCCGACCACTTTCTTCTTTTGCCCGACATAGTTATTATGGATTAAAATATTAACAAAAAAATCACACAAAGTACTACCACGACAGTCACACATTGACTAATGAGCGCTAAATTGCCCGCAGCACTGATTGGCTAAGCAGTGTAGCATGATCATCTGCAGCCAAGCAGGGTGTCATCACGAATTTACACGATAATTCGGGTGTGTCTGTACCTTCGCAGTGGAGGCTCTGCCGAACCCCTGAAACTGACTCACCGAACCCCTAGGGTTCGATCGAACCCAGGTTAAGAACCACTGGTGTAGCTAATCTGAAGGCCACATGAATTTTGAAGGTCTGTAGCGATTGACTCTGCAGAAAGTTGGTAACCTCTGTGCACCTCAGCATCTGCTGACCCCTCTGTCATTTTATGTGCTCGAACAATTCATGGCTGACTTGCTGCTGTTCCCAATCTTTTCCACTTTGTTATACTACCGCTGACAGTCACCTGTGGAATATTTAGTATCGAGAAAATGTCACTATTGGACTTGTTGCACAGGTGGCTCCTATCATGGTACCACGCTGGAATTCACCGAGCTCCTGAGAGTGACCCATTCTTTCATAAATGTTTGTAGAAGCAGTCTGCATGTCTAGGTTATTGAAGTTATACACCTGTAGCCACAAAAGGGATGGGAAAACCTGAATTTAATCGTTTCAGTGAGTGAGTGAATACTTTTGTCAGTATAATTATGTTAAATGACAACAGCTCAGCAACATGGGAAATAAAAAGAGTGTCCTGGAGAGTAAGAGCCTCTCAGAAGTGACTATGAGGTATTGAGTTTTGAAAGTAGACAGAGAAATTTCTAAAAGCTGAAGCTGTAACAGACATTAAAGTTGAACATGATGGCACAGAAGAACTTTCTGGAGTCGTCTGGAGATGCTTTGATTTAAAAGATCGGATGAAGAACAAACAACTATTTAATGGGAATGCTGTCAAAGTCAAGTGGGAACTAGAGGCAACAACACAAGCGTTTTGCTTCACCACCTTGGCACAAACATGCTTTTGGAGTAAAAAGAGTTTATAAAATAAGATCAAACTAAGAAGTTATTTGTAAAATTAAAAGTTTGAATGCAACTGCAATGTGAATCCTTCCCTTCATTAGTGCCATCCCCTTATAAACTCACTTTGTGGAGCCATGCACAACTGTATTAATACTCATGCAGACATTAATGGGTTTATTTGTTTGTTTTTTTGTACAATTCATAGGCTATTCTTAGCCAAACTGTGTGTGATTATTTTCTAAATCAGTGGAAAATGATCTTAACACACTTGCTTGGCAAAAAAAGTCCAATACTTTAAAACCTGGTTTTGAAAAATACCATGATATAGAATTTTGTTCACCACCCTGCGCTACTGCATCTATTTACGCAGCTTGGCTTTTTAGTCAAGGACTCTCAAGTAGCAAGAATCCTATATCACACAAGAAATAATTTTCAATACATTTCAATACAATACAAGTCCAACAACTCTTCTCCTCAGTTCTCAGATTTCCTGATTGTTAAAAGCTATTTCTTAAACCTAGGACATTTCAACATTTGATGCTCTATGTTCTGTTGTAAAAACAAATATATTTGTTTATAAGATTAGCAAATCATTGCATTCTGTTTTTGCTTTATTGGAATTGTATTAATAAGCATTTACTACAGAGAACTCCAAATGTGAGATTTTTGTTTGTTATGAACTTTGTGTGCGTGTGTATATATTATGGATGGATGAATGGATATATTCATGATTTTAGGTTTATTATTGTTATATCAGACTGAACCTGTGTTCTGTATTATTACTTTGCCTATAGGAAAGTTCCATCTTGGAAGAGTACAATATTAACTGGACACAGAAGCTGGGTGCTGGAATAAGTGGACCTGTAAGGTAAGGGTTTTTTTTTTTAAAGGGTCTTATTCACATGTTGCCACAGGCATGTCCAGGTTCTTGCTATTTCAATTCCATTTTCTGGTATGGCATTAGTTTTGGTGTTTTAGTATAAGCATCCACTTACATGGTCCAATTACTAATGTGTGTATTTGTTCAGGTTGAATATCCTCACGTTCTTGTGCTCGAACACACATTTAAACATGTTTAGTCTCCTGCAGCATTGGCTGATTCACACACTTCTGCATTTAAACATATGCTGTTTTTAGGTTGTGTCTTGTAGGGCTTTATTGATGGCCTAGCTCTTCAGTTACATAAGCCTTCTTGCAACACTTCAGGGCTCTCAGAGGCATGTACTTGGTACATGATGTTTAAGGCTAGGGGTAAGAGGCCAGGAGAGGTTGGGTTTACACTTAATCACTGACCTTTCACAGGCTGTCTTTCTCTTTTATGTCTTTGGTTTTGGCTCAGGGCCTTAATACTTTTCTAACTGGGTCTTAGAATGAACCCGTCTTCGCTTAAAATAGTTCTTAACAATCCAAAGCAACTCAGACCTCACAGTTTGATGCAATTCATACAATTTCCCTACTATTAAAGGATTTTTTTGCAATCATCAGCTAAACAGGATTAAATGTTGATTGACCTACATACTGTGTTTGACTTTTTCTTGCACAGTAAACTACATTTCATGTTCATGAGTCTGTTTGTCCTTGGTTCCCCTTGCATACCTTTTCTAATTTTTTTCTTTGAACTTTGATCAAAAAGAATCTTCCTGTAAGAAAGTAGAATTTATGTAATCTGAGCATTATGATTGGTGCGTCATTATACTGAGATAATATCCATCACAATAAAAACACCTTTTGCCTAATAAGAAGTCTGCACCCCTAATGCTGCAAGAAAAGCTCTGACTGTGGTGCACTGTGTGTTATGGCCTCTTACTTTCATAATTAACATTCGCTTTTTGAACCATAGTTGCTCTTCTGTGGGATTGGACCTAATGGATAAGCCTTCACTCACTGCATAAATCCGTGAGCTTTGGGTTTCATGACTAAGTTGAGGGTTCACCAGTTGTTCTTCCTTTTGATCACTTTCGGTACGCAATAACTACAGCATATCAGAAACACTGTTTTCTAGCATCACAGTTAGGACCTTGTCAAAGTGGCTAATATCATTAGGCTTACCTATTTCTCCTGCTTTCAGAATGCCAACTTTAAGAAAGGGCTGATTTTGCTGTGGGGTACAAACCAAGGCAGTAGTCTCCTATGTGCTCATATATGCCACTTCTAGTAATTCACTGTCACTCAAATGGTCAGTTTAACAGAAATATTCCTCAGTGATTTGATCTTGACACAGTTGAGGAAACCATTGGCCCTAGCATTCATGTGGACGTTACTTTGATACATACACACATCTTGACATGGTTGCAGGTCAGGTACTTACTCTCATGGCAACATGTTCTGTAGTGACAAGTGGCCTCTATCAGCAGGATAATGTACCCTGTCACACTGCACAATTTGTTCAGGAATCTTTTGAGGAATACGACAAAATGTTCCAAATGCTGACTTCCTCCAGATTCACCAAATCTCCATCCTGTTGCACATCTAGGAGATGTGCTGAATGAGTACAGTCCAT
>JBBIGC010163997.1:0-16300 GCA_037576955.1 Lepidarchus adonis
ATATATGTGTGTATATATATATATAAATGATTTCTTATCATATATGATCCAAGTAATAACCAAATTACTCAAACAGTAGTATAATTGATAATGACAGCCAAAATCTTAATTACATTAAACTGTGTTAAATTTAAGAACTTTTTTCTCCCATTAGGTTTCCCATTTTGAAAATGCAAGGTTTTCTTATGACATTGACAATACAAACTCCATACAGATATGAAAAAACACATGGATACACTATTTAGCTATTTACAACACACAGAAGCGTATAAAAGAAGCATATTCACTCACACTTTTGTTAAACGTACTGTATGCCAAGAACAGCAAAGGAAAGAGTGAGCAGGCCTTTACTTAGCACTGCAAACAACCAATTTACTCAGATAAGCATATTAATAATATAAATGGAATACATCTTTACCGTCATTGGCATTGGGTCTTTCTCAGTCATGGTCAAGTCAATGTTGTAGTCCAGGGAATTTAGGCTAAAAACAGAACACACATTAAAAAAAATCAGAATCTCACAGTGACCACCTCATTTATTGATGAATATTAACATTTTTCAAGGAGCCTAGTTGGATGGAAGTACTCTGTTCCAGAGATTATAACGTGTGCACATTGTGTGATTCTGATTGTGTGAATGGGAAAGCCATCAAAAAACAGGTGGAGGTCAAAAGGGTTCCAAACGTTGGTTTTCCACTACATGGTATAGACTCAACTCGACCTAGGCCAGTTATGCTCTCCTGGACTCCCACCCACAGATGGCAGTAGCACCACTGGGAATCAAACCAGCAACCCCCTGACAAAACGACCAGTTAGGCCCATTAGCTGCATTAGCTGTGTCCCAAACCACACACCATTTCTACATGACTGAATGCGGTTTATGACTGTGTGGTGGGGTGTGCACTTGAATAGTGGCGATTCCAAATGCTAATTTACAGCCAAAAGTTAAACAAAAATGGTTGATGCGAGATCCCAATATAGAAAAAATAGTTTAATCCAAAACATATTTTTCAGTTGGATTGGCAATGATTTTGGAGTTAAAGTCTTGGGCGATATCTTTAAAAAAAATTATTGCCTTTCAGATTTTTCTGAAGACTAGCAATGCATTGTTTGTAGCAATGCTAGCTACAAACAACAGCTACATTGGGGGCTTTGGGAACAGCAGCATACAGCAATAAGGGGCTGCCACTGTGAGCGCTGGCAAATCTAGAACCTAGTAAGTACCTGGTACTATATTTCATACTTTTCAAACACAAGAAAATGACATCATGAAAGTTTCCTGCAGCATCATTAGCTATATGGCTAATTGCAGCTAAAAACAAATGAGGCTAAGTGAGTAGTCATGAGGTGTAGCTAAGTGAGTCATGAGGAGCCATGCAGTGGAAAAGTGACAAAAACTAACACCAAATCTACTGTACAATTTCTAATATCATGAAAAAGACTAAAAACAACATTTATATGAAATTTGAATGACGATAATTGATGACATGAGGGGAGGGTGATGTAGGACATGTATGTGCTATAATCGGCTGTTGGTTAAACACTGTAAACCAGAAGTGTTTAAAACTGGGCCCTGAATCCAAATTCAACCCCTGGAATTTGTAATCACCTGTAAATACGACTGGGTGGTCTTTTAAATACATCAACAGTTCAGTTAGCTACTGGTAATTACAGAATCCAGATGAGGAATCTGGATTTAAATCTGAATTTGAACATCTCTGCTATAAACAATGTGGTTAATAGAATGCTTTTCTCTGCAAGACATTGTCCCATGCCTTCAGTGTGTATTTTTGCATTTATTGTAGAATGTTACCTTGCATGGACTGGTGAGTGAACAGGTGAGTGTTTTTTTTTCTTCTAATTTTTAAAGTGAGGCTAATTCATTTTTGCATGAGCCTTTTAATGTTATTGCCCAGGTATCTAAACTATCAAAACACATTAAACATATTCAAATGTGAGTTTGGGTAGCTACCTCTCCCTGTCTGCATTGGATTCATCTTCATCGAAGCCCAGGTCGGTCGCAGAGTCGATGTTCAGGTTGAGCACTGGGTTTGCACTGGAAAACATGCATGAGTGTATATAACTGAAACGTCCCATATATTGGTCAACAGTGAACAACCGGACACCTTTTTACTATTATGGGTACACTCAAAAAAAATAACAGGGTGAATTATATTGAGTATTCATTTGAATTCAGTCAAATAGAGTGAGCAAGCAATTACATCCAACATTTTTAGTTAAACAACCTTTATTAATCTTTTTTTTTTGAGTGTAAGAACACCGGGGTCTCAGGAGAAAACAAATCCAACAGTTCTATAATGGTTTTACACTGATTAGCCATAACATTAATACCACCTGCCTGATATCGAGTAGGTTCATGCTGCTGACAGTGATACACTGCCCGTTCTGACCCCTTTCTATCAGTGCCAGAATTCTTTGGGGTCATACCATTATGAGTCTTGCGTGCCCATGACCCTGTTGGTGATTCACCAATTGTTCTTGCTTGGATCACTCCAGGTATGGCTCACCTGTCAGTGGTGTTAATGTTATGGCTGATTGGTAAATACTCCAATAGATCATTTTCTAATAGTAATACAGTGCAGCATTAATATTCTACCATCCACTAGACTGAGGGCAAATGCAGGTGAATAGATAGAATAAACCAAAGGTGCAGACTGAAAGTCGTAGAATCTTCGGTTGAGAAAGGTGGAATGGTTGAAACTGTTGAAACGAAACTCCAGCTGGCTACAGGACCACAGAAATAGAATAATTCATAATAAATGACTGTAATTCTTTGCAGCTGCAGTGGAGGCGGCTGTGCAGAGTGTGTGTGTTAGCCTTACCCTTCTCTGGTGTACTTGTTGGTGCCTGGGACAACGGGCCCCACCTTCTGGTTTTCTGCTGCCATCATGGTCGCCGTGTTCATGGCCTTGGCTGCCTTCAATTTCCTCCTGTAGCTGGAGGAGTGAATAGCACACGCATACGTGAATACTGCAGGACCCATCCTCAGTGAGAATTTCTCCTTCTCTACTTCTGCTCATTGAGTTTATTCATTAGTTCATTTAATATGCTACATAAAAGGGGCTTTATAAATCATCATTATTATCATTGTCATTATCATCTTTATCATCATCATCATATTATTCTTATTATTATTTTGTTGCTGTTAATATTATTCTTATTAAAATAGTATAAACAACATACAAACATTAATTGCTTTTTAGTATTGTTAATGGATATATGCTCCTATTATTATTATTATTATTATTATTATTATTATTATTATTATTATTAATGTTGTTGTTGTTTTAATGTTATTCTTATTAAAATGATGCAAAAATATTCTAACTATAATTTTTTTGCTACATTTTAACTATATATTCTATATATATTCTATATGTTCTATATCTAAAAATTTATAATATATAAAATATTACATATTTACTACGATATTTTACTGTTATTATTATTATTATTATTATTATCATCATCATCATCGTCGTCGTTGTTGTTATTATTATTAACTTACCTTCTTCTAATGCAGACAAGTGATGTGGTCATGACGGTCAGAACAATCACTAGGGCGCCCACCAGGCCAATCATGATGAATATTTCCAGTTGGTCCTCTTGTGGCTCAAATGTGCTGGTCAGCTATAAAAACAAGTCGCACATGAAAAAGCAAATTAAGTTACTACACAAGAACCTGACCCTGTGTCTAATATGAAACTGTGGCCATGTGTATGAATACAAATACACACATGCATAATTCATGCTCATATACATTTGCATTCATGTTTCTTGCATGTTTCTTACAATTCCAGTGAGGCCATAGTCCTGGAGGATGACTCCATACTCTTCATACACATCCTGCGTGTTCAGGATCTTAACCACAGAGTCCGAGTCCAGGGCCGACCCGTTAGGAAACACAAAGTACGCCTCGAGCAGAGTCACCTCTTTTCTGGAAAACCAACAGGCGTACAACCCTCCGCTGGGTTATTTGTGGTTTATTTCTCAATGCACAGCAATCAGCCATAACACTTAAACCACCTGCTTAATAGTGAGTTCTCCCCCTGTGATGCACTGTGTTCTGGTTACTTTCTATCATAGCAGCTCTTCTGTGGTATTGTACCAGGTGGTCTAGCCTTCATACATCAGTGAGCCTTGGGTGCCCATGACCCTGTTGTTGATTCACCAGTTCTCCTTCCTTGGATCACTGTTGGTAAGTACTAACTACTGCACACCTGGAACACGCCACACAACCTGCTGTTCTGGAGATGCTCTAGTGAACACAATAAGGCTCTTGTCAAAGTGGCTCAGATCCTTACACTGCCGTTTCCAGCTCATCAACTTTAAGAAATGACTGTTCACCTGCTGCCCAATACAGGGGGACTTACGGCATAGTCGACTTACGAAAATTCATGATTATGAATTACAAAGCCTGTTTTTTTAATGATGTGAAAAAAATGAAAGTGTAGCTTTAATAAAACGCTAAAAGAAGGCAATACAGAGCCTCAGTTGGGTGAATGTCTCCCTCTGGTGGACTGACAGAGGAATGGCCCCAGGGCAAAATACAGTGGATGCTTACATAAGGGGCTTCGATTTATGACACACGTTGAGGAATGGAACCCCGTCAAAAATCGAGGACCCCTGGTATATCACTCTGTCATTGTAATGAAATAACTACAGTCAATGTATTCACTTCACACCTCAGTGGTCTTAATGTTATGGCTGATCTGTGTACAAAGCACCTTGCGTACTGACCTTTATTCAGTGTACAAAGATATGTTTGCAGTTTTTGCGTTTTTAATATGTAGTGAAGATGGATGATAAAAACAAACGTATTCGTACCTCTGCACATTCCTTACTGTCTCAGACGACACCTTAACCACATGTACCATTGCTTTAGTAGCTCCCCTCAGTGCCCTGTAAAACATTTAATTACAACATTACAGAACAGGCTGAATACTCTTGAACAGCTCTTACAAAACCCTCACACTGTGAATGATTGATCAGATATATTCTACACTGTATGGTGACATCTCACCCTCTGATGTAGGCCAAGTTTGCATTGACCTCTGCCACCGGCGATTCAAATCGAAGGCCCACCCTGAAAGACTTGTCAACTGTGATGAGCTGTGACATAAAGAAAGTGATGAATTTAGTTGCTTCGTCTACACATTTCCAAAACCATATATGGCCCTGTGACCCCACTGTTAGGACAGACATCTTCAACCATTTCGCTGTCTTTCTCCTTCTCCAAAGCTAAGGCCTGACCTGTCTTAGCCATCGTAGGTCATCATGTCACCTGAACTCTTTTCCAGAGTGACCACCATCTCCTGATTTATGTTGTTGAATCCGTTATCTACCAGACTTCACGGCACCAGCTCTCGTGTCAGTGACAGGTGGCTGAAACTGGTTGGCCAGTTGGCTCCACCAAATCACCCTGATGTTAATATAAAAACCCCTCATGGCCAGAGGCCAATCCAGCACAGAGACTCTATGATTCTGAGCTCCACCTTTTAAACCTTCTCTATGGGATGCCCTCAAAAGAGATAATTTCTCATCCTCTAACTTTTGTCTGCACTCTTTATTTCTGCTAGGGATGTCTGAACTACTGTAATTAGCACACTACATCAAGAGCATAATGAAAACAGATCACATACATACACACACATAGTGGAGGCCATCGCTAAGCCAGATGGGATATAGGAGAGATTCAAAATGTTAATATTGAATTAGGATTGAAGGTTGAAGCCATATCGACTGTATGAAATCTGAAGAATATATTTCTAAATGAAAATAAGGGCGTCTTAAACAGAGTACACATTTATGCACATTTGAATACATAATTGCTGTTAATTGCTGAATTTAACATATCAAGTGTAACATGGTTAAAGTAGGGGAGGGATTAGTCACAATAATACTACTACTACTACTACTACTACTACTAGGTACAATACTATGCCAGTATTTGGACCAGGATACAATATTATTGCAATTATTTGACTTGAGAACAGAAGTCCAGGAGTCTCTGCAGCCATCGTGCGTGGAAGAACAAGGTCTTGCGCCATCTTGTGGCCTTAAGCGGCAATGTAAACGTCCACTACACTAAAAGTCTATTAACTACATTCAAAAACTGCAATATTTAATGAAAGAATATTCATATTTTACACTGCAATAGCAAAATAATAACATGGTGAAAATATTGTGAAACTGCACCATATCAGTTTGATTTATCTCAATATTATTTTCAAGGATGTTAATAAATAATAATAAATAAATGAGCTAATTAATACAAATTATGCACTAAACTGGCCAGAAAATGACACATTTAAACCTTTTCCTGCTTCTATGGGGTCTTCTTTACCTCACAACACCCTGTATTGATTCATCCGCCATAGGAAGCTTTAAGAGACACAAAACGCTTCAAGTGTCTAGTTCAATGTAAAGTCTGCAGGTTTCTTTACATTGTGAATCACATTGATTACAGCTTTACAGTTTATTTATGCATTAATCGTAGGGCAATTTTTTTTTTCAAATTAGTAAATTAAAAAAAACATTCTGCTTCATGTAATGATAATCTATGTTTAAATTGCCCTTAAAGAAATTAGTAACTCAAGATACTTTGATAGCTATTTATTTCTGCCAAATAGTTTTTTTTAGTGGTTTCTTACCTCAACTGTCTCGTTTGTACTGAGGTCTAGGTTTTTCGCCATCACCTTCACCAGATATTTCCCCTTTTTATCAGGGTCCAGAGATTGGTGAGACCTGACAAAAAGAACCAATGGAAGCTGATTAGTTTGTCTATAAGTGAATTGAGGGCTTAGCTGATAAAGTACCTTAGAAAAGTGGCCACATTATCATTCTTATTAAAGGAATACTTCATTTTCCGGCCTAATCTCTGTTTGTTACATTAGTATTAGATGGATGATGTCTGGATAATGCCAACACTGTGCTTAGACCAGAGGAGAAAAGTGAGAAACTCAAATCAGACTTATAATAGAAACCAACAGGAAGTGCGAGGTGCAAACAATCAGCCAACAAGATGGGCCCCATATGGATGATGGACTATAGTATGACCCATCTGTCATCTGTTAGCCCAGTGTCAGCTCTTGGCTTGCCTTATAACTCCATTGTAGTTGCCGAGAACATCTGGCTGCTGGTTGGTCTCAGCGTAGAAAATGATGCTGATTGGCTCCGGCTTATCGCCAGCATTGGAGCCGACAAACTCCAGCCCTACAACATGGAACGTGATCTTCGCGTTCTCTCCTGAATCTCTGTCTTGGGCCTTTCAAGAGATAAACGCACACAGGAAAATGCACACTGGGTTTGTTAACAGTGAAAACAGTAGATTTAACATTGAATTTGCTTAAGTGAAACCAATCAGCCATAACATTAACACCATTGACAGGTGACGCGCAGAACATTGATTATTTCATTACAAAGGCAGCAATAAAGACAGAGTATATAGAAAAGGGTCAGAACACACAGTGCACCATAGTCAGAGCTGTTTCAGCAGCAATGAGGGGGAACTACTCAATATTATACAGGTGGTCTTAATCATATGGCTGATATTAAACCTGAAACTACTCACATAAACACTGGCAACAGAGGAGTCTTGCTCAATGTTCTCTGAGAGCACAACTGTAGAGACAGAAACAGTGTTAGCACTGATTGATTAACCAGCTTAGTGGTTCTTTTGACATACAAGTCTAGAAAAACATGTAAAGAGCATCACATTTGAACCAATGTGTGTAAAGAAGTGGACATTTACCAAAAAATTCCTGGACTGGGAGGAACTCAGGTGCGTTGTCATTCACATCCACTATCTCGATCCGGACGACACCTGGGAAAGCGTGTGATATCCCTCAGTAAGCAAAAGTTCCTCAAAAAGCTTTGACTACAAAATAGCTCAAGCAGAAAACACAGTATACAATACAAGTACAAATACAGTACGATTTCACAATGAATTCATTTATACTTCCTGCAGAGAGATCTGCTTATAACATCTGTACAGCTAATTTACCAAATACACCCATGATTGATTTAAACATTTATCCTTTAAATCCTTAAATACCCGTTACACATACTGTGTTCTTTTTACTGTGCATTTATGGCTCATCTTGGTTCTGATTGGCTGTTGTCTGTTGTGCCTTATTTAGACAGTCATACAGGATGAAGCAACAGTGTGAATGGGCAAAGCTAAACGGCTGCAGGATAAAAAGGAACTGTATGTAAATATGTTGTTTTTCTGACATCACAAAAATAGTGTTAAAATTTTTTTCAAAGTAACAACAATTAAAAGTGTTTTTCTCTTTTTTCAGTATAAAAACAAAACCAAAAATGCATAAAGACTTATTTTTATTGCATAATTATAATGTTTCTGTGCTCTTTCTGTCTGTTTTAGTAAGCTAACATCAGATGGGAGAGGGATGAACACTCTACTCATCCGAAGAGAACGTAGCCCAATGTGTTTTCTTTGAATTTCAGCCACAGAATTCCAACAGAGATCAAACTCGCCATCTCTGCTGCTTTAATTAGTTGCCCCACTCAGATTAAGGTGAACATGAAAAAACAGAATTGACCAATAAGCATTCCCACCTGAGTACTCTTTAATTAAGCTCCGCCCCTTACCCTCTGTGCCGTTCCTTCCCTTCTCTGTGAACACATCCACCACTCTGGCCGTCATGTCCACCGTGTCGCACGTCTCGTAGTCGATCACATACTTGGCACTGGTCCTCACGATGCCCGTGGGCTCCAGGGTGAACCACTCCTCTTTGCAGGAGACCCACGTTTTGTTGCAGTGGCACTGTGTGGAGACCATCTCAAAGGTCAGAGAGTGGTTGGTGTCAGCATCTGTCCCGACGATCACGCCCACCACTGTCTGTGGAGGAGAGTTTTCCTTGACACTCATGGTCTGCCCTGATGGGAAGACAGGAGGCGTGTCATTGACGTCCTCCACTATCACCAGCACGGTGACCTCGGCCTTGTGCTGGGCGAGGTCCGTGGCCTCCACTGTCAGCGTGTAGCTCTTGTGGTCACTCTCATAGTCCAGCTCCACATCTGGGTCCACTGTGATGACACCCCTGTAGCCGTCCCCATCACGCTCTGAAATACACAGGAAGCTGCCCAGGCTGCCGCTGGTGATACGGAAGGAGGTCCGGTTGTTGTACTCTGTTTGGTCAGCGTCACGAGCCTGGACATGACCCACCAATATTCCTGGAGTGGTGGAATAGAAACAAACAGCGTATATAATATCAAACACTGACCACCATCGTTTTGAAGGCAACTTGAACGTAGCTTCATGTTCTCCAAAGTGTTTTTCTAGATACAAAAAGCAAAACTGTGATCTGAAGCACATTCTGATGCTTTTTGGACCAGATGTGGTCTAAACACTGGAAAGGTTGCCAGTGATTGACATCACACAAGGGGATAGAGTGTGTGGTCTTTGGCGTTATTCCAAGGGTAGCACCAGTAGGCAATTTGTGGAGGGATGGGGGATGCTACCTCCCTTTGGAAGCAAGGCAGCTTGAGCAAACAATTTACTTCTCAACAGTGGAGCTTAGAGAATGCTTTGCTAAGGAACTTTCCCATCCACCTCCTTTAAATCCTGTTGTATCAAGAACAAAATATCTGGGTTTCTACCTATGTAACCTGCTTAGTTCCCATCAAGCAGGTCACAAATAAAGCCTCCAAGTGCTTGCAATTTTTTACTGCAATGGGAAGAATTTGTCTCCCTCAACAAAGATGTGTAATACACTGATTAGACCATGTCTAGAATATGGAAATGTACTGCTGGTCGGCTGCATAGATAAACAATGAGCCACCATGTATAGCCTAAACAATGACCAGGTTCACAGCTCTTTCTTTAGATCCTCCTGGTTTACAGATACATATGGAAAGGGCAACTATTAGGCTGCATGAGCTATGCTATCGTCGTGGCAACCTCCTCCCTCAGGTCATTTAATAACATGCAATAATCAGGTTTTAATTTCAGAAATTTTATTGTTTTTTGATTATATGATTGTGATGTGCATTCTACATAATTCAGCCTTTGTTCTGCAAGTTATAGACTCAAACCTCTTCATACACAAAACAACCAGAAATGTTGTTATACTGTCATAACATAGTGTGTTGATTGGTGGTGTGGAAACAGGAGTTGCTCACATTGGGCCACCCCCTGTTAAAAAAATATAATTTATTTTATAATCTATTTATTTAAAAAAATAATAAATAGTACTATCTACTGTATGAAGTGTTGACAGAAATACTAGTAGTAAACAAATGAATCTTCTAATATCCAGTACATATATTAAATTAATTGTCTGTATCATGGATATACAGAAGCCTGAGTCCTACACCACATACACAAGTTTGCATCATATAGATGAACCCATGAGCAGACTGGAAATGTTTAGGTGATATATTCTTATTGAAATTATTTGGACGGTTTGGGTGACTAGTGACTACTGTTTGTTGGCATCATTCTTGAGTAACAAAGCAAAATTTGGACACGGAACAAGTCTCAGCTACATCTTGGGTAAAACTGTATAAATCTTCTGCCAAAACAGTCCTAATATATTATTGCAAAATTAGCGACCGGTGTATGTTCCAGAGGCACCAGAACCATATACAGTGGTGTGAAAAAGTGTTTGCCCCCTTCCTGAATCCTTTCCCCCCCTTGTTTGTCACACTTAAATGTGTTAAATCATCAAACACATTCAAATATTAGTCAAAGACAACACAAGTAAACACAAAATGCAGTTTTTAAGGATTTTATTATTAAGGGAGAAAAAAAATCCAAACCTACATATCCCTGTGTGACAAAGTGATTGCCCCCTAAACCTAATAACTGGTTGGGCCCTTCCCAAGAACTACAATCCACAGTTTGCTATAACCTGCAATAAGTCTTTTACAGCTGTAGAGGAATTTTGGCACAAACTCATCTTTGCAGAATTGTTGTAGTTCAGCTACATTGAATGTTTTTTGAGCTTGAACCTCTTTTTTAAGGTCACACAGCATCTCAGTACGATTCAGGTTGGGACTTTGATGAGGCCACTCCAAAGTTTTACTCTAAAATGTATTTTGTTATTACTTGTGCTGTTTTTGACTAATATTTATATGTGTTTAATGATCTGAAACATTTAAGTGTGACAAAAAAACACATTTTCACACCACTGTAATACTTCGGTATGAATTCATTCCAACAGAGTGACTTACCTCGTTCACTTTCTTTTACAGGAAAGCTGTAGTGTGGATGCAGATATATTGGTGGGTTGTCATTGACATCCTGAGTTAAAAGACAAGATTTAATTGTACAACTAAAAGAAAATTCATTAAAAGAATATCTTCATATACAAGCCATTGAACACAAAACATTTATTTTAAGGGATACATTCAAAGGCAACATTAAATTTTGGTTTATTTTGTCGTTGAGCCAAATGTAGCAAACTCTAGTCAATGTTCTTTCATATCTTTTTTGTAAATTTATGCTTAAAACAAAGTCAACCTACATCCAGTTCTCCATTAAGGTGTAGAGTCAGAACTTTACAGTGAAATTTGTACCACATCAATGAAGAGGTTGAGAAAAGTTCTGGTGACATATTTTTGATTTGGGCTGTTTGGGTGACTATTGATGTTAGAGTTTGTTGACCACATTGACATTGGAAAAAATAATTTTAAATATTTTTTTAATCTTAGCAAATAAATTATGCATATGTATACATATTGTGTTTTACCCATTTAATTGTTGGTTTTTTAATTTTTTTATTTTTTTATTTGCTGGTTTAATGTAAGCACTTTAAGATTTGCTAATGAAAAGTGCGTTATAAATAAAATTTATTATTATTATTATTATTATTATGTTTAGAAAATGTAGGAACATTTCTGGGTTGTTCCAATGTTTCTGAGAAGCAAGCATTTAAAGTTAACAGACAATATAAACATCAATATTTGTTAGGTAACAACACTAAATCTTTCCAGGAAACTCTGAATGATATGGAAGTAATAATCCAAAGTCCACACTCACTTCGACATTGATGACGGCTATGACCCAGGACGAGAGAGGTGGATCGCCCATGTCTGTCGCTGTCACATTCAGCTCGATCACTCCATTCAGCTCCGGATCAATAGCCTCACGGTCTAGAATGCCTAAGCTCATTACCCTTCCAATGTCCACGTCAACTGAGAAGTTGCCACTGTACTCGCTGTACTCTATGCCATACTGGATTTTGCTGTTGGACGTGTTAGGCTCATCATCATCTCTAGCCTGCACAAATAACCCAGACAAGAACAGTGTTCCAGAATGAATAGACTAGATACCAGCAAGGCCTACAGATGAAATGACTATAAATTATAATGATGAAAAATCAGAACGGTATGAATACATTTGCTGATCCTGTTGGTCAATGACGCTACATAGTCAATCAGAGGCCCAGTACAAATTACCGTTAAACATTTACCTGAGAAAAACAACACATTCCCAGTGTTAAAAATGTAAGTTGTAGTACATCTTCCTTAGTAATGTTTGAAATGCTTTTAGAATGATTCTATTTTATCATTTATGTCATTATAGAGGTAAGGTGCTGTAAAAAAGTATTTGCCCCTGATTTCTTTCCTATTTTTTGCATATTTGTCACACTTACATATTTCAGATCAACAAACAAACCTTGAATATTACACAAAGATAACCTGAATAAATACAAAATGCATTTTTTTAAATTTAAATTTACATTTATTCATTTGGCTGATGCTTTTGTCCACAGGAACAATCAAGCATTAGTTCAGCACATTCCTCTTAGTCATTGAATACAATGCAAATGTTATAACAGTGCAGATGGCAAGTGCTACAACATTACTATCTGAGAGTGCTAGAAAGAGAATAACACATTCCACATTATCATTAAGTGTTTATATCTGGATTTTATATATTAAGGGAAAAAAGCTTTCCAAACATACTTGACCATCTGTGAAAAATACTTTATCATTTATATCATTATTGGGGTAATCGGTTATAGGGGTAATTAATTTAAAATATAATGTGTGTATATATATAATCCGTTATAGGGGTAATTAATTTAAAATATAATGTGTATATATATATAATCCGTTATAGGGGAAATTAATTTAAAATATAATGTGTATATATATATAATCCGTTATAGGGGTAATTAATTTAAAATATAATGTGTATATATATAATCCGTTATAGGGGTAATTAATTTAAAATATAATGTGTATATATATATATATTATTACAGTGTACTATAGTACAGTATAGTATATTACAGTAGCACCTGTCAAGTCATTGTGTTGGAAGTGAGCAAAATGGGTGGATCTGAAGGCCAAACAGTGTTAGCTAGAGCATCTTTAAGTTTTTTTGAGAGTGTTCTAGATGTACAGTAGTTAGTACTTATTACCTACTTACTGATATGCATGGGAAGAAAAGTCTAGCTTGTCTGGTTTGATTCAGATCCAGACAGAAGAGCCAAAAATGTTCATCCTGACTTTGATGAAAGTGGACTGGGATTTTTTAGGTTTTAATGTTTTGGCTGATCAATATAATTTAAAACATATATAGACTGAGGGGGGTCCAACACTCCAGATGGTCCATGAATGGCTTAGCTATACCGTAACTCACCTCCACGTCGAGCTTCAGGACATTGTTCTCCCGCATGAAAACCTCATAGTCTCTGTAAAACGTCGGGGCATTGTCATTGATGTCGAGGATGGTGATCTCTAGAAGGGTGGAGCCGACATTTCCCCCTGAATCTCTGACCTGCAGTGTGGGCAAGTAGGAGCTTGTGCGCTCCCGATCCAACCTGTTCCCATTTACCACATAAATGGTGCCAGTGGTTGGTTCAACGTCAAATAAAGAGAGCCTGCAAAAGACAGGGAGCTTCTAAAACATGGAGGAAGGAAGGTCCACCTGAAGCCTCTCTAGAAGGCTCAAACTGAATTCAGTGCAGATAACAAGAGTGCAGTAATACATACATGCTTTCTGGGAGAAGTCTGTAAGTGAGGAGACCCTCATCCAACTCATCCTCGTCTGTTGCCTGGAGAGAAGAGCATGAACATATACAGTTACACAATCAGCAAGCTTTAGCAATGATCAAAAACTACATTTTCCCTAAAGCCAAAATGTAATTTTAAAAGTTCTGGATTTGTTCTCTTCCTAGCCTGATGAACTCAAAGTCTCATCCTGATTCGTGTACCAAATTTGAAGATTTTAGGTGCTTTTGTTCTTTTAAAATATGTAAGTGATAACCATTAAAAAGCAGCATAGCTACTTAGCAGCTACATGCTAACATCTAACACAATTTAAAAGGTTATTATTATTATTTTGTTGTTGTTGTTGTTGTTATGTATATTTTGGTGAGTATAATTTCCCTCAGTAATGGATTAGCCGAAACATACAATAGAAGCTTATTCCCCCAACAGCTGCACCTAACTAACTTCAGCCTAATTCAGCTAAACGCCTTTAGAGATTTTATTCTTATAGTCAAATCAAATTGTTCATTAGCAATCTTGCTAATAATGGGGATACCCCCACACATACCCTTGCCCCCAACATTTGGCTGTTTATTGCTGTAATTTAGTAATTACATTGCAAGTTCCAGGAATGTCCTGCATTTTGACCCTGATGGGCATAAATTATATACAATACCCTGGACATCAGATTTTCAGATTGAGTGACAGAGAGGGAGTGTGTGTGACAGACGTGGCGAGAGAGTTTTGAAAGAGAGATAAGGAGATAAAGAGCTACTCCTAAGTTTTACATAATGAGGCCAAACTCCTGTAAATTTGCTTAGAGTCATAATAGAAAAAAGAAAATGGACTTAATAAATATAATATAATATAATATATAATAATCTGGTTATAGCACTGGAGCTATCAGTCTAATGCAGCTACAGCAAACTGCAAGTCTGGTTTCTGACACTGTAATTTAAACACCAAAACAAATGTCTGCCAGAAATAGCTCTTGTTGAACAGAAGACCATGAAGAAGACAGTTTTTTCCATAACGTGCATCAGTTTGAACCATCTCATTTCATTTTACACATACCGTCACAGTGCCCACAACGGTTCCATCTGCACATTGCTCATAGACGGACAATTTATACGTGTCTTCTTCAAACTGTGGGAAATTATCATTGATGTCGTTGACCAAAATAGTGACCGTCGCTGTGGACACAAATTCAGGGATGGAAGCATCTGTAGCGATCACCTGTGCAGGTGTAGAGAAAAAAAAAGTCAATTGCCTTTGTTGTGTGTTGTTTTGCACCTTTTAATCAGCCATGATTTATTTCTAAACAGCCATTTCCAACATCTGTTTATTAAATTAAACAGGCTCTGTTTTTGAGTCCCTTTAATATTTGTTAATGACCTCGGTTCTGATTGGCTCCCTACTGCAAAAGTCGGAAGTCATACCTGAGTTCCAGAGCTGTGTTCCAGTACAAGAACCAGAATAGCTTTTACCCATAGATATAACATGAAGCTGAATATATGAAATGAAATTCTAAATATATTTATGTAATTAACTTTCCTGTCTCCAAGAATGGCACCATCTTCTGTTTTGGAAGTGAAATATTATTCTGCAAGTATGTTGCTGCATTTACAGTAATATGCAGACATGGGTTAATCAGTAGGAAATGTAGTAGCTTTAAAGAAGAGGTAACTGTTCAGTAGTGTTCTACCAATGGAGATGTTTGAACTTTACAGACCAGTGAATTTCTTATTGACCCTCCCACACCCACGCTTTCTCACAATGGCCCCATTCTACAATTTTCACTCGTTTACAAGAATATAGACTACAAACTGTTTGTGCCATTTTGAGTGTGACCAGGTGTTGCAAACAAAATTATGCAGTTTTGCAAATTATTGCAAAATACCATTTTGTAATTCAGAAGATGACATGGGTCCATTCCGAATCCTTCATTTAGTATTCTTAAATTTCATTGCATTCATAAATGTCTTTATCAGTAACATGGTTTTGCATAATTAACCCTATATTCAGGATTGCTGCTACTAGATTTCATGCTGATTCACCAATTAGGGGATATTATATGCTGCAGCATTTGTGTGAAATACATTGCATACTTCTGCACATTGTAAGATCTCTCATGTCCTTGCTGCTATATATATATATATAGTACATAAAGTGGCCCTGAAGTGCAAACCACAACAACAAATTGAGAAACACAAACACAAAAGCAGAAACACAAATACATTAAAGAAACTGAAAGGGGAGGTACCAGTCAGCAACAGGAGACATTTCTCATTGGACGACCGCGCTGTTCATC
>JBBIGC010164059.1:0-16292 GCA_037576955.1 Lepidarchus adonis
GTGTGTGTGTGTGTGTGTGGGGGGGGGAGGGGGGGGGGGAGAGAGAGAGAGAGAGAGAGAGAGAGAGAGAGAGAGAGAGAGAGAGAGAGAGCAAGAGAGATAGAGTGTGTATGTTTATCCTCCAGAGGGAGCTGCTCAGAACAGTGGGCTGGGAAAGATGATGAGATAAAAGAGAGCAGGGTAAAGAGGGACGGCACCCCCTAACAATCTGGACTATAAATAGCCAACAGGACATTCAGCACATCAAACCGAATCTGAACTCAAAACTCAAACACAAGAGACTCCATCTACATCCACTGCCAATCACAAATTAGCTTTAATCTTTTACACCCCGTTTAAAACTTGACTAGAACTGTTTGTTCAAACTGAAACCAAACTGTGTGTGTATATATTGGGATACATATAGAATACAACACTGGGCTATAATACCTTGTTAGTGTTGTTAAGGAGACATAAATCCTTTGACAAAATAAATATATTTTTTTTAATTACCTTTTTCTGATCCTCCAGCTTTTGACTTGTAGATTTCTTCTGGACTTTGCCACTTTCTGGTTGTACCTCCATCCCTGGTGAGAATGGTAATAAATCCAAGATCCAAGAGATATTTTCCAAGAGAATTAGTTGTATGTGAGTGCTACACAGAGAAAAGATCACTTCTTTGAGATCTTGGGTCTTTTCTTGGACCTTTGGAGGACATGGAAATTGTGACAACTCTTTGAGTTATAACATTTTGTTCAGGTTGCTTTATTTATTGGGCCTCTGATATTTTATACTATGTATGTTTTATCAGTTGTTTTGTTTTTTGCATTAATTTTACTTCCATAAATTTTTTTTAACATTTTAGCATTTCAATGTTTTGCTATTCTTCCTGTGTAAAGCACCAAGAGATTTTGTATCCAGAATGAAAAGTGCTATAGACATCATGATTTTATCATATAATGAAGGCAAATACATTTGTAGAGGCAGAGGAATCAAATCAACAGGACAGAAAAACCAGCATGATCTTCATTCTCCAAAATATCCATTCAGAAGTGTTTGTCCAGGCATTAAATCCCCTCCCGTCCACACGGTTGGTCCTGTAGGATCACGCTTCACACCTACAAGACAGAAATGTTCCACATTACCATTCTTAAGAAAGAAAAGCAGTCTTAATATTTTAAAGCATCTCCTGTTTTCTAAATTCTGCAAATTTCATAACTGAATTTGGACAGTGTTGGAAAAAATATATATTTTCAGAATTATTATTGCATAAGAAAATGTTCTTACACAGATTATGGTAACAAACTTTAAATCAAATGTTCACACAATGTAAAACTTAAATGTCTGTTTCGAAGGATGTAAAAATAAATGGAGATATAAGAGATGTTTTATGATGTCAACAATAAAGAAAAGACAAAGCCACAGACAAGAGCATCATTGTCACTTTAGCATTGCAATTACGCAATTATGATATTACGAAGTGACTGCATTGAAGCGGTAAGCAAATTCTCTCTAGGAAATCAACCCTGCCCCAGGTGCAATACGCTCCATATGAATGCTCTATCTGCATATCAAAGCCAGTTTCTGCTGCTGGAGTTCTGCTCTGCAGATGAATAAACATGGACGTTGTTCTCTAGAGCAATTGTTTCAGTGAAAAAACATGCTAAAGGGAGAATTAAGTCATCTCGAGTCGGTAAAAGACTTTCTGGATAGAGTGCAACATGGGAACAACAAACTGGCACTTTTTGAAAACTTCAACGAATGTTGGCGTTGTTAAAAGAGAGAGATATTGACAATGAACTTGTTTCTGTTCATTCTGCTAATCACAAAGCTCTATGTCAGTTCACAAACAACATAATTTATCAGATATTCTCCCTCATCCCAAATGGAGTCAATGTTTTATGATTGGTGTCGGAAGTTTGCTTCTTAAGTTTTGTAGCGGAGATAAAAGAAACTTCGATTCTAGATAGCAGTTTGCAATTCCCATGCCATGTTGAGTTATGTAATATCAAATAGACTTGTTTATATGTTTTCTGACTGTGTGCGACACAGAGTTATTCAAAAACATGGACAATTATTGTCTTATTTTATAGATAACAGTATGTAATCCAGGGTCAGCAAGTGCATCTACTTGAGTTTTCTACGATTTAATGTGAACATTATGAAACTTTACTGCATTTTGAACTCTAATCAAAATGTTAATGGAACTTTTGGAGAAATCGATCAGCCATCTGCACATGAATGAACAGAATTAGGCCAATCAAAGGCAAGCAGCCCTCCAGCTGTGTGATCTATACACAGTAGATTAAAATAAGCCTGCCCAAGCCAAATACAAACATGTTACGCCCTGTCAGTGCCAATGATCACAGGCATAGTTTCCACTAGGGATGTGTTTCAAAATTCAGTGTTTGTCTTTGAAATCCAGTGGTTGTGTGTGTAATCTGTAAATAGTGCCAGCCTAATATGGAATTTTAATAGGTTAATTGATTAAAATCCATCTGAAGCACAACCACTGATTTATGAATATCATTTCCAATTCTACACTCTGTGATAACACTATATCACTTTTCAAGATCATGGAAGAATAATTAATTTTCTATTTCCAGGGTACTTATACCCAGTGCCAAGGTTTCAGTACCCCATTTCCATGATTATGTAACAACCATATCCATGGAAATCATCCATCCCTTACACTAATTTCCAGGGTTATTTTACACCTGTTTAACGGTTACCCTATGCCCATTATCGGGACCATGTTCCATTGATATTCAGGATTAAAGTAAAACTGTTTCCATGGTTACACTACAGTCATTTCAAGAGTTCATTACACCAATTTTTATAAGGAAATGTTACAGTATTACTTTAATGCTGCATAAGCAGGTGAGCCAGGATGTAGGCCAAAGACTAAAAAAATCTAGAATTGTATCTTGGAGCAGGTCCAAGCATCAAGCAATAGCAGACTCCTTCATGAAGAAATTTTTTAATGAATAAAATATAAAGAAACAAACCAGCATATCTATATAATAATCTAAACATGAACAATAAAATCAGGTTAGTGTCATGGAAGGAGCAGACAAACAAATAGAGATAAGCTGAAAAATCTTAGAAAATGTTAACAATTAACATGAGAAGTTATAAACATACAGGTGAACAGAATAACAAAGAGGCGGAGCTACAGTGAAACAGAAGACATTTCTGTGTTAAGCTCTAATTGACTTGGCCCAACTAGAAAACATCCAAGAAAAGAACAAATGTCTACAAACCCAATTTCCAGAAAGACATTTTCCAAAATAGATAAAAGTTTAAAATAAAAAAAAAAAACACTCATTAAAAGCTTGGACAGAGATACTGTATGTTTACCACTGTGTTACTAATTATAGTATCTTTGCCGTTTTCAACCATTTTGCCCATTCTTGCTTTATATAAGACTTCAGTTGGTCAGTAATCTGTGGTCAGCATTATCTAATTCTTTTCTTTGTGATGCATCATATTCGAGTTCAATAGGAGACAGGGGACTTGTTTTTCCCCAGGTCATCCAAAAAAACCTGAGGCCTAAAATTGTCCTATGGTCTGGGGAGGTTAAGTGGATGATCCTAATTGAATTAACGGTTCTGTGGGAAGATGGATGTGAAGAGGCCTCAGAGAGGAAATCCATGAAGTACCAGGACCTGGTTCAGCAGTACAGGAATGAAGGGTGGAAGACCCACCTGTTCCCTGTGGAGAGTGGCTGCAAAGGTTTCTCAGGAGCAGTCAGTTTGGAAGATCCTCACAGCCCTGGTGATTTTAATAATGGGGAAGAAGATGGCGGCACACTGGGGGAGGCAGCTAACTGAGCTTCTTGCTTGCTCTGGAGAAGGGGGAGGACTTGAGCTGGAAGCCAGGAGTAAGCGGGTAGTGACTGGTCATTATTGCCAACACGCTGACTGGAGGGCATTGTGGTTAAGCGTCTAAATGTCCAGTGAAATTCGGGTACCACCTAAAAACATCTATTCTTGGCCAAAACCTCCAGTCACTAATATGTAATTAAAGATGAAGCAGATGTATCTCATAAGAAATCTTCAGGTCACCAGAGTCTTCCAGGATAGACTGGTAGCAACAAAAGATGGTTGGTGATGCTGGAAAGATAGATGACCTCTCTAAAACGTGATTTTCACTACTTTCTGCTTGACGGGAGCTAAGGACAAGTGTGTGCCTTTGTTTTCGTTCCCCCCTGCATATGGGTCCTGTCATTCCGTTCCGCCACCGAATTACACTTAGAGTTAATGGTTCCTTCAAATACATGCAATTCCCAGATACATACCAATGCCCAAACATCCCCTTAAACCTTTCTGGCATGGCGCTCGACCATTAGTCATCTTTGAGTGAATCATGGAAAGACACTACTTTGAGAACAATATTATTACAGAAGTTGCTGCACCAAACATAATGAGACATGCTAGGGTCAAATAATTGTTTTTTCCAGGATAATGGCTTTAAGCATACTACTCCTGCTTCTGCTACTTGCATATATATAATGGGAATCAACTGCATGAAAAATCCCCAGATTTGAAACCCAAGCTTGTTTGGCAAATGATTACAGATTTTATCTGCAAGGAAGTTAAGCCAGGCACAGCTTGTTCAAGAAATAAAGCACTTTTGGGAGATGAGACTGACCCAAAAAGTGTGCAATATATTTATTACAAGTCATTTTAACTTAGTGAAAGAAAGCTTTTTTGTAAAGCATAGTACCAAACCTTGTTTTTTTCTTTCATTCTTTCTTTCTTTAAGTGTATTCTTTCTTGCTGCTTTCTGCCAGTCAGAATGGCTGCACGTTCACTGAAGATGGGTTGGGGGAGCTAAGCTTTGGAACCTCAGAGCACGATCAGCTGTGAGTGTGAATGAAGCATTTGCAAAACAAGCATTTGGCTGCTGGTGAGAGGAGAGGTCATCTTGATTATTCTTACGTGTGCTCTATGTATAAAGTTGGTATGATATACTGTAGGTACTATATGACTGTTCAAATATTAGATGGTTGAAGCTTGGATTTTCTTTTTCATTACTGCAAATATAACTAACTAATACAACTACTTACAAATTACAAATGCAATGTGTTTTGTAAAGAAAATGCCATCTCATGGTAATACCCTGCAAGTGAATAAAGGTGAAGACACACCCCTGACACCCCCTCTGACAAGCTGTGGGGAGCAAGTCGACTGGCTTTTGAATTGTTTTCTAATGGCTTTTGAATGGTTTGTGACTGGAATGGGAAATCTACATGGCTTCATTTGTGTTATGGGCACATACACATCCAAATATCATCACTGATACTGGCATTTAGTAATTTTTGCTGATAACAATCTGGATGGATGGATGGATGGATGGATCCATCCAATCTCTAATCCTTTGGATAGTGGGAGGAAACTGGAGCACCCAGAGGAAACCCAAGCAGAGATTTGCGGTTTAAGTTGATTGGCTACTCTAAATTGCCCATAGGTGTTAATGTGTGTGAATGGTAATCTGTTTTGGTGTTGCCCTGTGGTGAGCTGGCCTCCAGTCCAGGGTGTATCCTGCCTTGTGCCCATGGTTAGCTGGGATTGGCTCCAGTTTTCCTGTGACCCAAACTGGATAAGCAGTGTGGACAATAAATTAATAAATATCATAGATTTTTCGTGCGTTTTGTGCACAATCAAGCCACTGCAAAGGATTCAAAATGTAGCAGGTCAACTGATCTTTAACCAGTCAAAAAGCACTTATGTAACACAGCTACTTGGCTCCTTACATTGGCTTTCCATCACAACACACATTATATTCAAGTCATTGATGCTCACCTACAAGACTATCAATAGATCTTCTCCCAACTACATGGGAACAATGATACAGATTTACACACCCACCAGACCCCACAGATCAGTGAGTGAACAACGATTGGATATTCCATCCCTACGTGGAATAAACCACTTCAGACTCTTCTCCCTTAATATTTATCACTGGTGGAATAAACTGCCCAACTACATGAGAATTGCAGAGTCTCTCTCTGTGTCCAAGAAGCACCTAAAGACTCAACTGCCCCGTGCCCACCTCAACATTTAAGCCCAGCAGACACATACAATCGATCTACATAATGTTCCCAGAGAGCAATTTCACACTTACAGTTCATGTTACAGCACTTGTTCTCTGTATTTAATTTAATGTATTTTAATTCTTTGTACCTTTTACTGATGAGGAGGAATGTCCTGTATTCTTTTTAGCACTCTGTGAAAGTAATGTATCACTGTTAACATACCAGGCATTTTTGTAGCACTTAACAATGAAGCACTACCAGATATTAATAGTTCATGTTGTTCATGCTGTAGCACTTGCCATCAGTATTTAATGTACTGGTCTTGTTTATAACACTTAATGAAAACACTGAATGGGTTATACTCTTCTAGCCCTCCCAGACAGTAATATACCACTTATAATTCATGTTGTAGTACTTGACATCTGTATTCATTGACTAAAAGGAATGTGTCTTTGTAGCACTCACATCAGTGCTAACTACATGCTGAATTGTTCCTTTTGCTGGAAGTCACTTTGGACAAATGTGTCAGCCAAATGCATAAATGTAACTTTTCCAGAAAAGATCATTTGTACTTGCAAAATTCATATTGTGCTCTCCACTCTGGGTTCAGTGCCTGACCTCAAATTACCATGGTACCAGTGTTTGTGTGATTTTTCCCTATTGTGTAGCACATGAAAGTCAAAATTACATAATTCCAAGATCAAGCTTTTTGATTTTAAGCTAAGCTTAATATATTATTGTACATAGAAAGAGGCAAAAGTCAACCAGAGAAAATGTGACCTTTACTATCTGAATAAATAATGTGGCAGGGATGAAGAAACACAGGAATTTGATTGAAATATTCAAAATGATGGAGGAAAAAGGATTAAATGGTCAGAAGTAATTTGATGAGATTTTGTCAGCAGCTTCATAGTGTCCCCCAGTTCCTAAATCAAACATAAATTCTTGCTGATGATGCAGGCTTATTTCAAGAATCTCTAAGAAGAAACAAAGTCTTAGTGAAGTCAATGTTTCTAGCTGCAGGCGGCCAGGACGGGTCAAAAGGTTTCATAACAGAACTCTGGTCCAACTGTGGAGCTCCTTGATGCACAAATGGAAAACTCCACCTCCATTATTACGCATAGTAGGGGATTTGTGTGTGTGTGTGTGTGGTAAAGCCTTTGAACACTTTATATAAAATTTGCCCCAAGCACTAACAGGACTGGATACCAAAAAAGTAACAGAATAAAAAAGTGCAGTTAGCCACATGAAAAACACACATTGCACCCCATCAGGCTCCAGACTTGTGCATAATTCAGCAGCGATAATTTCCCTCGTCTTCTCTCCAACATCATTGAAAGAAACATCTAACACATGGGAAACAGCATGACACACTTTTCCTTCTAAATCTGCATGATACTGGCACGCACAGTGATGTAATCAGCCTTTACAACCATTCGCCTTATTGTCCTGCCCAATGTCTATTTGCTTTCATTCAACTCTCCTTCCACTAACTTTAAACACAACCTGTAATTTTTGATTCGTTATTCCTCACTTGCAGCCAAATTAAACAAGCTTATGCATTTTGTGAAAAGTGCAGCTTCTAAATGTTCAGTAAAATTACAGCTTTGTTCAGTTTTACAACTCAAAGCACAAAAAGGATTCATCTTCTGAACAAAAGATGACGGAGGTTTGAGCAGGTTGAGAGAAGTTAGGGGGAGGGGGGTATTTACAGAACACAATTGGGTGTCTTTTGACTTCTGGCGTTTATGAGCTGAGTTAGGCTTGTAGCTCATGTCATCAAAAGATTCAGAGAATCTGGAGAATTCCCTGTGTGCAAGGGGCAAGGCTGAAAATCAATACTGGATGCCCGAGATCTCTGGGCCCTCAGGCAGCACTGCATTAAAAACAGGAATGATTCTGTCATGGAAATCACTGCATGATCACCGTGAACATTGTTTGCTGTGCCATTCGCAACTGCACATACATTCATCTCTGAGCCAAAGCTCATTTCACTGAGGCAAAGTGGGAAACAAAATGATTTTAAATTAGTTCTGGAAAACTAACTCCATTATCCTCTTGACTAAAAAAGGACCATTTTGCTTATTATTGACTTGGTTCATTAGTGCCAATGGAATTGGCAATGCTAAATCATATATATTTATATGATTATATAAATATATATGCAAGAAGGCTTGAGCTGGTGGGCAGGTTTGTGGGCGGGCAATGAGGAGGGAGAGCCATATGATTTTTTCTGTTGCTGTGAGTGATGCTAATCAGTGGTAAACATGGCCCTAAGTTGTTTTACATGTGTTGCATCTGATTCAAAAAAAATTTTTTAAATGGCATTTACTCAGTTTAAACATTTGATATGTTGTCTATGTTCTATTATGAATAAAATATTGGTTGAAAATAAGACAATTGAGATTTTATCTGTGATTATTGATATTTTACACAGTGTCCCAATTGTTTTAGAACTAGGGTTTTATATAGTCACTGGTGCTTGAAGGTTTGTGAATTCCTTAAAATCTATATTGAATATGAATGTGACCTAAAAAATAATCTAATATTCAAACAATTCCTAAAAAATTACAAAACAAAAGTGACAAAAATTTTTATTTTTTACACATTTATATTTATTATACTATTGTAATTATATGATCCCATAAGGGAAATTATTCTCTGTGTTTCATCCACCCACAGCTGTAAGCAAACACACCCAGACCAGCGGACAGCCACTATAGCCATTAGGCCATGGCTAATTATCATATTACTTGAAATTCACAATCAGATGTGAGTGGGTGGCCCTGTTTCATTTACAGAATGGAACCAGGAAAGCCTGATCACCCATACAACAAATTTGTGGATGTGTATCATGGCTCAGGGGAGGTGTCTGGGGACCTCAGCAAAAGATTTGTTGATGGAAATGGTAACAAGATCAAGTTCCATCCAACAACAGTCAGACAGAATATGTACAAATGGAGGAAATTCAAGACCATTGTTACCCTATCTAAAAGTTTTCAGCCAAAGATTATACCAACTGCAAAACATGTAATAGTCTAAAAAGTTACAAATGAACCCATGGTAACCACATTGGCAAATGTTGATGTTCATTAATACTGAGAACACTGAACAGCAATGGTGTGTATGGTTGGGTAGTAATGAGAAACCCACTGCTCTCCCCCCAAAATATTGCTGGCTGTTTAGAGCTGGCTGAAGATACTGGAAGAATGTTTTGTGCATGAATGAAGCCAAAATAGAACATTTTGGCTAAAATGAGGAGTGTTACATTTAACATTCACTGAAAATCACTGCATTCCGGTATAAGAACCTAATCCCATCTGTGAAACATGGTGGTAGGAGTGTTCTGGATCAGACCTGTTTTGCATCTGTCCTAGTCCGAGGCCGAATGCAGGAATGATAAAATGTTACCACAAACATTTAGTTACTGCTACACAAAGGAGTATTACCCCATACTGAAAGCGGAGGTTCATTTACTTTTGCCACATTAACATATGTTATTGAATTTGAGTCATTTGTAAACAAGACTGTCTACATATACTTTTAGGAATTGTTTAAAATCAGATGTTTGGCCATGTTTTAGGTCACATTCAATTAAAAATATAAAAATAAAGAGCATGTTAATATTAGAAATATTTAATATGATTTTTATATAAAAATATTAAATAAAAAAGGATGCTAAGTAAAATGTAAATAATAACAGAATTCAAACAGAGGTTCACCTGTCTAAGGAGTTATAAAAAAAATCAATCTCTGCCCTCCATTCTGTCAGTTCTGGCCATTGACATGACACTGGAAACGCTCAGAGCATGCAACATGACAGTGAAAATACAGAGACATGCTGTCAAAACACAGAGAGAGAAAAGTGGTATAAGTGGCAGGGGTAGAGTTGCACAATCTGAACGTCATGTCTGGGTGACAGTTAAATTATTGGAAGAAAAAACTGACCCATGTTTTTCTGAGGAAAGCTTTTAGTATTCGGCATTCAGCAGAAACATATTACCTTAACGCAATTCGGCTGCTTTGAGAGTCACCACTGTGTGTGTGTGTGTGTGTGTGTGTGTGTCTTCCTGCTTTTAGCTTACATGACACAGTCAGTCCATCCTGAAGATACAGTCTTTTACTATTTTTTGTTTATTTCTGACACTTAATTGCAGACCTGATGAAGAATGTAAATGTAATGTAAATATAATCCAATACATAGTCATGAATTAGTTATGAAATTATGTAAAAGTATTTAAATAATTATGCAGTGTAAAGTGTATGTATGACAACTCTAGACCTCCAGACGCTGCTGTGATGCTGACTGCTGTAGGACAGCTTTACTGTTCAATGCCACAACAATGTCCACAGACATAGTTGTTAATCTAACTAGAGATCATAAAATTAAGCTGTGGAATAATGGAGATATACTGGATGTAATTTATACTTTACACAAGCCAAAGAGGCTAACAAGTTTTGTTATCATAAAAAGACGACTTTAAACTACTTTAAATGACAAAAAAAACTCAAGGAAAGGGTACAAGAAGGTGCTATTTTTCAGAAAATAGACAACTGCATAATGTTATTGTCGAAGCAAAATATTCTATCAATTCTACTTCAGAAGAGAACAGCACATCTTGAAACCGCAGTCTGCTTTGAAATCTTTGTCTGGGAAAGACCTTGCTGATGCAGTATAACTACCTTGTGATTTGTTGCTGTGTTCTTTCTTGCCATGGTGTATGACCTGTGTCACAAAAGTGTCCTTATAAGAAATATAAGGCAAAGTAACACCAAATACTGATTTGTTAAACAGTTTCCTTTTGTTTGCTCACTTTGCATTTTGTAAATTGTTAACAAAAAAAAACCCAATAGATTTGTAAAAGCATTTTTAGTTTGTATTCTGATATACTATATTGCATACTACTTCTATGGCTTCATGGTCCAGTACTGGTTCACATATGCTCGCTGTAGTCTCTTCTAGCAGGGAACAAGTATCAGCATGAGCGTTTCCACTGAACTGCATCTAGGCCTACGTTTACACACTGGTCCACTGTGTTCTAACACAGTGGCTCGTCTGTGGGATAAGAATAGACCACTTCCAATTCACATCCCTGTCACCGGTTAGCCAATTATCCTTCCTTGGATCACTTGTGGTAGATACTAACTACTGCAGACCTGGAACACTCCGAGACCTGCTATTTTCAAGATGCTGTTACTCAGTAAGGCCCTTTCAAAGTGGCTCAGATCCTTAGGTTCACCCAGTTTTTCTGCTTCAAAAAGAACACCCTGTTTAGTTGAAGCCTTATAGATGTCACACTATATATGTCACACCGCTTACCTGTTAGTGATTTTAGTGCTGTGGTGGATGTATGCAAATACTATACTTCTAATGCAAGTTAACGTATACCATTGTTCCCCAAGTCATTTAGGAACCTACTGTACATCACCACATATTCTGTGCTGCATCTTATAAACAATGCTATTCTGATGATCATTTTTATTTCAGCTCATGTTTGAAGCGTGCGCCTCTGTCTAACCACTATGGCTGCTACCTCTGTTAAAGGAAGTCTCTTAACAACACGTCTTTTGAAAACCCAGCACAAAATCACACCTAATGTAGAGTAAATTAATGCAAAACTGCTGCAGATCCAACTTTAGTAAATCAAGCAGAATATGTAATCAGCCAAGCATGTAAATATCTCCACCCATGAAACTAATTTGCGCAATCCTCCCACAATCCTCCCACAATTTTCCTACGATCCTCTCAAATTCTCAAACGTACATTTTGTAATCTCAAAGTACACAGCCCATAAACTAGCCCATACCAAGGGAGTGACAGAATGCAAGATGTATTGTGAATGACACTCTATATAAAACCAGTCCTAAATCATTTAACAAATTAAGCATTTCAGTTAGTAATCTTTCAGTAAGACTAACAATCTGGAAATCCCAATTCCCTCCCATGGCCCCTGCCTTACCAACCCCCCTAGATTCCCCCATTTCTTAAAATAATTAATCAAATAAAGTATTTGCAGTGTGTGTTCATAAATGCAGAAGCTAAAGAAAATGTGATTGCAGAACACTTTACCCACCAGAGTCTAGTGTACTCAACTTTCTGAGAAAGTAAAGGGGTTGCGATGCTAATATTAAAACTAATGCAGCCTGTTGGGTGCTGTTTCCACAGTACCTGCATTAAGCTTAATGTATTCGGCTTGTTGTAGGAGTGTTTTCGAATGACTCACAAGCATCTCTCTCTGGAAGATAAGGCATGTGGATCTATCATTTTACACTGTGGTGCAAAACTAAGTCTGTTAGCTGCTCTCATTGTTAAACATTGAAATATTCATGCCAAACAAAATGAATTGCTGCTGGTTGGTTTGCTGAATAAAAAGATGCTCAGCATACAACAGTTGCCTTATTAATGTATCAGGGCCACAGATAATAGACAATGTTCACAGGATGTTTAAATATATCATAAGTTGCTTTCCTACTCTGGGTTTAACTTTAGTACTGCACTATATACTTATTAGTGGAAAACCTCCTCCTGAAAAACATTGGGGTATTGTTATCTTTGATTTAATGAGTTCTTTTGGAGGTGAAATAACACTGTTATTATCACAGATGCTGATTTTCCTCAATGAGGCTGATGACCTTAGTAAATTTTTGACTTCACATTGTAACTACCGTACTATGCTCTGTTTTTGGGGCAGTGGTGGCCTAGTGGTTAGGACTTTGCCCCTGATATCTGAAGGTCGCAGGTTCAAGTCCCAGCCCGGGCACCACTGAGGTAACCCTTGAGCAAGGTACCGTCCCCACTTCACTGCTCCCTGGGCGCTGTTGATAGCTGCCTGCTGCTCCACATGTGCACATGTGATGGGTTAAATGCGGAGGACAAATTTCGTTGTGGTGCAATGGTGTGTTCACAATGACAGAAATTCACTTTTACTTCACATACAGTCTTGTGCAAAAGTTTGGGCACCCCTTGATAAATAACAGATTTTGGTGATTTTGTAATTGAAAAAAATGTTAAAATAGTCTCTTTATGACATGGGAAAAATACACAATATTAAATCTTTTCAGAGACTTTTACAGCTGCTTAGAGGAACCCATGGTTGCTGAGTGTCCACAAGTGTTTGCACAAGGTTTGAAGAGTCAGAGTATTTACTAATGACAACTGTTTCCATGCATCAGATCTTACAAGCTGATTAAGGTCTGAAACCTTAAGAAGCTGAGACTTTGAAACTTTTAGGGTGCCCAAACTTTTGCATAGTGCCATAATAATGTTTTTATTTTTATTTTTATTTTTTTAAAAAGTAACTACGCATCAATGTTTGCTGAAAATATTGTGCATTTTTTTCCATGTCCTAGAGAGACTGTGTTAACATCTTTTCAATTACAAAATCACCAAAATCTGTTATTTATCAAGGGGTGCCCAAACCTTTGCATAACACTGTACTGTTTGACTGGGTTTTAATATTTTTTTATTGGTTACCTTCCTTTCTTTTTCTGTCACTGAGTTTAATTGTGGATATATTTTCAATATATATTCTGTTTTGTAAATGTAAGAAATGTTACAGGTCAAATTTATGTTACTCAGTTATGTTAAATTCAGCAGAAACTGCAGTAACTGTCCATTAAAGTGTGTAGAAGTGTAAAAGTGTCCTTAATGTCACAAAATAAAAAGTGAAACGTTAAAAAGGGGTGCAAAACTTACACACACCAAAAGAATATATGAAAAAATCACCGTAAATACCACATGGGTATTATATTATGGATATTATTTCCTGTCAAGAAAATACGGCCAGTGTTTTATCTAGTCAATAAAGTACAGTCAGTAAAATAGGATTTTATATGATCAGTAAAGTATGATTTACTAGCGTGGGCGATGCAGTGCAGGTTTAAATTAAGGTGATGTAAGAGTTTTGCCACAAGGCAAGTGCTGATTTCCTTGGGGGGGCTTTTCGTCTCATAAATGACCACAGTAGACACACAGACTGTACACCCACTGTGAGCCACAAAACAAACTGACCACATTTACACCTTTCAGTCAACCAGTTTCCTTTAAAAGCAAGGTAAGACCTAAATGCAGCTTCTCCATGTTTAGTCTTTACCTTAGGCAGGACTGACTCCTTTCTAATTATCGGAGAGTTCTGATATCTCTGCAGAATATCCGGTGCTTCTGGGCATTTTGGTGTTGTAGGTGAAAACTCAATCTTTGGGGCCATGCATGACAAGACTAACTAAGGTAGTCCTCAGGAATAGTGTGGCTATGTGAGTATGCTGGAGCTAACTGTAGCATACAAAACAGATCTACAACTTAAAGACTAATTCAGACCAGATACAGAGTAATATCAATCATTTTGATCACATTAATTAAGGTTTAGCTAAATAATGGTTAGACACAGATTTAGCAAGGTTGTTGCATTTTTGTTGCAACAAGGGTCATCCTGTCTTAACACTCATTTAATAGACTTTTTTCTATTTTTATTTTTGACAAAGTTCTGCAGTAATTACGTAAGTCAGTAAGGGGAATAATCTACAGAGCTGGAGTTCAGTTCCAGCTTACAGTGTTGTGTAGGTACCAGGCAATCACAGCCAAACAAATGAAAAATCTAAATGAGCAATGTTAATTTCAGACTCACCTAGCATCAAAAGCATGAAGTAATAAAACATTATATCATGTACTGAGCACCGCATCAAATGTGTAAGCCGTCTAGGTTGCTTATACCAAGAAATGCCCATACGTGAGGCCTACACAAATATGTGATTTATAGACCAATACTAAACCTTCAAATCTACTTTGTAGCATATATGCAGTCAGGTTGAGGTCAAATCTTAAATCTTGCTGATGTTTTTACAGTAAAAAAACGACGATTTTTGACTGAAAGGGCAGCTTGATATAACAATGCTATATGGTGCAGGGTTACTATTGTTAAAGAAAACTATTTCTAACAGGAACTAATACTAATTACACATAAGTTAGAAGGCTAGAGTAGTTACAACTCGTCTCAAACCGCGTTGTTAACTCAAATAAACTTGCTTATGTTGTTTTTGACATTGCTTGACAAACTGTTATCTATAAAATGGAGTAAAGTACATTGACAATGATACTAAAAAGGAAACAGAATATACAGTATCATCACATTTTGATTTAGGCCTGTACTTTATTTAAGCACAATTTCTCATAAGTGTAAAACTGCATTGTTGTTAATGTGATTCTGACAGGCAATAAACAAATTTCACCGACTTTTAGGTAGAGATTTCCCATGGCAGGTTAGAGAAAAACTCATGAAAAGGCACAGAATATAAATAAATGACAAGTTGAACTGAAACAAGACAGAAGTGTACATTAGTTTAAAGCATAAAAACATCAACCTCTTCAGTACACCAGTGCCAGCGCAGCCACTTCCTGAGAACTGCACATAACTTTGAATAGCTTAGCTTAATTACAGAAATTATAGCTTTAGAGAAGTCAGTAAGTCAGGTCATGTTGTTAGAAACAGATTTCATACTCATTCTCCCACTCTAGATACATAAATGTGTCACAGGCAAGAAGGGAATTTTACACTATTTTACTCGCTTACTACAGTAGAGTGTATCCATTCCAGTTTGAGTTCTTCCATGTGAAAGTGATTATTAAACTGATAGGATGAACAAACAGATGTGCTAGCAGCAGCCATCATTTTAGTTGCCAACCTCAACTGTTCTAAAAATGCAGGACACATTTGACTGACAGTGCAGGAGTAGTTTACTGATTGTTTTTCTCCTATGACAAACGTAAGATGTTTTTTCACACATTAGAAAAGAAAATTCTCAACTAAACCTCAGAAATGTTATGGATTCAAAACAATAATATTTGCCATTGAATTGTAGTGATATTTTGAGGAAAACATCCCAAGACCTGTCTTGCATTTTCAGCCCTCAGCATGGCCATCGTACACTAATCAAGTATTTTATTTTATCAGTAATCCACAGAATGAACTTCCATCAAAACTACATTATTAGCTGAGAGACACTCCAGATACTCAGTTTAGGAATGCAGAACTGCAGTCCTAGAGGGTCAATGTCAAGCACAACTTAGTAGTTTCCACACTCAAATGCATCCACTATACCTGGCAGCTGGCACAGTTAACCAGGCATATGTGAACAGGGAAATCAAAATGTTCACCCCTGCTCTAAAAGCTCGCAAAAGCAATTGTGTGTGGAATGACAACTTTTAATGATTTTAAATAAAAAAAAAAAAATAAATAAATAAATAAATACAATAAACTTAAAAAGTTATTTAGACTAT